>JAJJMA010012631.1:0-13433 GCA_023529015.1 Papaver nudicaule | reverse complement strand
TTAAGAATGCTTTTATGGCTAAATGGCATTAGCGTTTTACAAAGGAATAAACCGCTTGGTGGCGTTTGTTAATATGCGAGAAAATGAAAGATGACTATGCCTATCTACTGCCCTTGGAGACGAAAAGAAATATTAATGAAAGCATGTGGCTTGTAATTTCTAACTTCAAACAAGATTTTCATGACTTTGTGAAGGTTGAGCTTAGAGATGCAAGGAGAGTTTTGGTTCTGGGAGGATTGGTGGTTGGAGAACAGTTCGTTATGTAGTAAGTACCCTAGGTTTTTCAAGTAGAGCTTGCAAAAGCTTCATACAATGGCGCTGATAATAGAAAATGACTAGGATTTAGTTTCTCAAGGGCCCTGAATCCAGCTGAATCAATCAGCTTCTTGAAGATGAAACATAACTTAAAGAGTTGTTGTGATATCTCAAGGTGCAACTGATACCTTGATATTTATTTTACAACAAAAGGTATGTACGATCACATGATGAGTGCATATGAGGATGTTGATTAATGTGATACCTTTAACAACAAGATAAAAATTTAATTTCCTAACTTGGGATTCTCTTCGCAGCTCAATACTACTAGAAACGTGTTGGATAATAGAGACGTTATGATCTATTCAAACCTTTGTTTGTTGTGTTCTGGTGTTGTGGAGATTCTAGAACATCCGTTCTTCCATTGATCTGTGGCAAGACAAGTTTTGGATTAGTTCATCTCATCAATGCAGGTCAAGTGGGTGTTGCCAAACGATTTCAAGGTGGATTTCAAAAGTGGGACACTGGTTAGATTATGAGACATAAAACAGACGATCTGGAGTTTTGTTCTCTAAGCCGTAATTTGGGATATTTGGAGGGAGAAGAATGCGATATTATATGGCAACAGGAACATGAATGTCATTGATTTAGTGGTAGACGTCAAGATGAACTTGTATCCATAGTGTTTAGGTACAACCATTTTCAAGAGTTGCTCGATGAATCAAATACTTTTCCATTGGAACTTCATTATAGCTCATCAAATCTTTGCTTAGTTCTTTTATTGAGGAGCTTATTTTCAGCTTTGGGAGAGTCTTTTTTGTCTCTCTATTGTACAGTTCCATTGTAAATACCCAGTTTTTTCCTTTTCATCGATATATTCGTTATCTTCGGGGTTTCTTTTTTGTTATGATTCAATAGGAAATGATTACTTGACACGTTCAAAATTAGCGCACTCGTAGCATCTAATTAAAAATTAATAATAAGTTATTCTTGCGTACAATACTATTTTCAGAGTATATTGCATTTTTAAAATATTATCGTGATACAATATGTGGAATCTTTTCACTTATCAATTTAAATTTTAGTTGTCACTAACTATTGTAATAGTTAAAAATTTGAATGGTTACATGAGAAAATGCGTCAATTTTTGCAGCATTGCTAATGGGGGGACGGGATTTGTCCCCCCTCCATTTCCCCATATAAGACAAAAAAAAAATTACCTTGGGGGTGGAGGGTGGAGGGGACAAATTCCATCCCCCATTAGCAATCTTGAATTTTTGGTCGAATATTAAGGAGGCCTTCTATCACGAGAAAATGCTTTCCTTCTGTTACAAAGTTTGTAAGAAAAAGAAATTAGTTAACACTTTTTTATGAATTAAAGAAATTTATGATATCGACCTAATGCAAACAAATTGATGATAGATTTCGTTCATATACAACAAACAATTTTATAGTCGAAAATTCTATCAGAAAACCATTATATTGATCATATAATTTGGACTCAAAATTTGTTTTCTAAAGCTGAGTTGTCCAGTTAGAAGACTAAGTCATGGGTCGGGTAAACCCACACCCGACCCATAAGCCATGACTGAACCCCTATTGTTTTTGCAACGGTTATTATTAACATAAATGACGTGGTTAAATAGCTTAGGAACAAAACAACTTATTGTTAATCATAAACCCGCTAAACAACTTCTTCGATGGGCCCTTATTGCGATTTTGAACGATATATTGTCGACGATAGATCCTCCCTAAATTTGGCCCCATGAGTGAGTATTTGGCCCCATGCATTTTTAAACCCATCTAGTGATAGTTGTTATGGGATGTCAAAAAATTGAGGAAAATACTAAGTTACCCTTTGCATTACACTTAATTAGAAATATGATTTTTCATAATCATAAACACAATCATAATCATAATCATGATTTTTTTAATCACTTTTTTATTTCATTTCAATGATAAATATATAATGTGTTCTTCTCATCTTCTTCTAGGTTTTCATAACACTTGTTTTCTTTTTTTGAGTTCAACAAACCCTAATTTCATCATATCTTCAAAATCAACAAAGCAAGCGTACACTATGTCGACAACAATCAGGTATCCAAAACTAACCCGTTGTTACATTTTCATTGATTTCTACACTTAAATGGCAGGATCGAAACCCTAGGTTTCCACCCAGAATCGGTGGATGTAGTTGTAAATATCAACCGATTGTTGTTGGTCTGGAACAACAATTGTTTTTCTGTGTTAGCATTTTTCTAACGATTATATTTCAACACTAACAATCGTTGAATATTGGGTACTTTATATACCGATTTTTTTCTCTCAGATTTTTTGGAACTTACCCAAATCGTTACTGGCATTTTAAAATCGTTTTATGATATATATATATGAAACACCGATTCTGGTTTGTTGGTCCATACTTGTTAAACTTAGGTAATCGTTAGATATTTGGTTGTAGGTTTACCGATTATGGTTCTCTCAGTATTTTTGGAACTTATCTCTATTTATCGTTTCTTATTAATCAACACGTGCACCGATTGTAACAATCGTTTTATGTATGGACGTATATAGGCCGATTAATCTCTTGATAAGTGAGATATTTAAGCCGTTTCCATCGTGTTTATGCAACAGGGAACTAGAATCAAGTGCTCAACCAACACCCGCTGAACCAACAGCTCTAGTTGCACCCACTGATTCACCAATTCGCGATGATGAATCGAACCTTTCACTTTTGACTTATCAACCTCCCCCACTACCAATGCGCCTTGATCATCCACTTGTGATTGAGACACGACTTCAAAGGAATGAACTCATTGATCGACCTCCCCCACCACCAATTTGTGATGATGAATCGAACCTTGCACTTGTGCTTTATCATGAACCTCCACCACCAATTCGCGAGGATGATCCACGTGTGATTGAGGCACGACGATTGCGTGGGGATTATGCTCCTGGCCTGTATCGGGATTATCGGGGTTATCTTCCTCCCCAAGTCGAAAGATTTGTCGATCATAATGAATGGCAAGCACAAGCACCTCGTAATCTTCGAAGAAAGAGAGTTGGTGAGGTTGTGAATGTTCCTTGTGGTTGTACACTTTGTGTTGAAGTTGAACGTCTTCGTCCACTTGTCGAGGCTAATAGCAGAACGAGCTGGGCACTAATCCGCAGCCGAACGTGGTTTGGAACTGGAAATAGTAGTTGAGTTCTATTATGTGTTTGGGTAGTGTTCTTCTTTTATGTTATGGGTAGACATAAACATCTATGTTGGTGAAATAATTATGGCTTTTAAGAGCAGAAGACTTAAATCGTTGAATTTCTGGTTATGAATGTATGGTTGTTATGTTTGTTCATGTATTGATGCTTGATATTTTGTTCCACAACTATTGTGATAGAAGTTAGTGTATTTCAGGATAATAATCGGTTAATACAGTCATCAATATTAGTCTATTAAAACAATAATCGTTGTATGTGTGTTTGTTTACAACGATTATAGATAACCAAATCGTGCAAACTCCTGTACCCATAATCGGCGTTAATATAATCCATTATAAATCGATTGTACTTTTGATTCTGTGCACGTATGAATCAAATCGGCGTGTGTTACTTATAAGTAACGCCGATTATGTTCCGGTTTTTGAAAAAAAAATAGTCGTTGGGGGTTTCATCAATAAAAGGACATAGAGAACTCTTAGTACTCCTCCAACGTCTCCTACTCCCGAAACTCGGAACATAACTAAGGAGATAATCAGTAACTACTACTATACCAAAAAATCAGCTGCATCTCCTCCTCTATTCACTCCCCCTCCATTTAAGAGATGGTATCCTACTCCCCCTAGACACTATGGTAACCCAGTAGTTAAGCGATGCAAATCATCTACAACTTCTTCTTCTTCGTCGTCATCTAAGGTTCGAAAACCCAATAGAAATCCTCTAGACTCATTACCCGTACATTGGAAGAAGATTTATGTCTTTGTAAAAACTACATGATTTTCTATCCGACCCCTGCTGAAATGAAACAAAATCGTGTTAAAGTGGATGAGCCACAATTGTGGACTACTGTCACCCATGAGTTCAAAATTGATGAACCTAGAAGCCAAGTTGTGCGAGATCAGAATGCGTTGTGGTTGCGATGAAGAAAAATACATAAAAGAGTCGACGAATTTATGCACTTGGTTAGGTTGATCCGAGCTCAACTTTCGGATGATAGCGATGATGAAATTTTGGCTAGGGCTTTGAAAGAATGGCAACGAATTAACGAGAAGATCTTCAAGTACGAAGCACATTACCGTCTCCTCAAGATTTTTATCGCAAATTGTTACATTGGTTGATTAAATGTCTGTTTGTGTAAGGTTAAATTCGTTAAAGTATTTTTCATAGACACAATCAGCATTTATATTTCATCTTTTAGGCTGATTTATGTTACAATCGGCCTTCAGTGGACTGCATTGTTAACCGATTTTATTTTCTATTTGTGGTTGTTAAATAATCGGATGTTATTTTAAAATTTTCAACTGATGCTTCATTGTCCAATACTTTTCTTTTAATTATACAAATGTCGGCTCTTGTGGACCTAATTGTTAACCGATTTATTATTTAAAATTTGGGTCATGATTATAATCGGCGTTAATTGTTCAACATATATACCGATTATTGATTGTTTTTCCAAGAAAAAGAGCCGTTGGAATCCTCCCCTCTATCTCACAAACACATATATTGTTGAACACCTTGAAGTTCTACTTCCTCAATTAGTTTTTTTTCAATTCAATAGGAGATAATGGGGGGATGGGGGAATTGGGACGCGCAAGAAGACTTAGATCTAGTGAAATCATTCGCGTATGTCCTACGTGAACGACCCAATGAACTCCGCACTATGTTTTGGAAGAGGGTCAAAGAAGTCTTTGTAGAACGCAACGGGAATCAAAAACAACGAAATTCAAGAATGTTGATATTTCGATTCGATCACATGAAGATGGATATGCGAGAGTACGTTAGAATTATGGAAATGGTTAACCATCATCCCCAACGATCTAGTAGGTGGAAAGTGAGTATCAAGACATGTTTGTATTTTTTTCATTATTACATTTTTGCATACTAACTTCTTGCTTTTCTTTCACTCTTTAATTTTAGAAAGCGAGATTCGAGGCTATATGGGAAGTACGCCAAGGCCAACAACCATACGCTTTCAAGAAGTGTTATAAAGTGTTGAAGAGACGTGCTCCGAGATTCATTGATGAAGTGTTACTGGATGACAGGCTAGTTTGGACCTACTAGATTATGTAATTTTAAAATATCCTAAACCATGTATTCAATTTCCTAAATCAATGAATGAAGCTTGAGTCCTTCAATTTCTGCCAGTTTTTATTGGATATAATCGGTTTATCCAGATATATATATAGAACGATTATCTGACAATTTTACTCCTGGCTTTTTCAGTGTACATAATCGTTAAACTATCACAAACTCTAACGCCGATTATATAAAACAATAACCATAATCGTTAGAAATAGTAGTACATATACACCGATTGATGTAGAGAAATTTGTTGCTTAAATTGGTAGAACAGAAAACATACAAACCCTTAAGTAAAAGCATAAAAACACTTCATAAAACAACATAAAACATAAATTTAAAAAAGAGCCCTTGTTCACCATCTCCTCTAGTGCTTCCTTTTAACCCCACTGGTCGAGGCCTGTCCTCCCTCTCCCTTAACGGATGCTGCTTCATCCATGCCATCTCTAACCATTCCAAATACTGGCACGCCTCCAATATGGGTAGAGAAAGTTCGAATAGGAGGAGTCCCTACGGTGATTACTTTGGGACCCAAGACTACAACCCCTAAATCTTTGTTAGGCGAATCCGTATATATCTGAAGTAGTTCACCAATAATAAGACAGAGACGGGAATTGGGTTGAGATAACTCCTCAGAATGTTCGACAAAGAAGCGGACCAACTTCTTCTCAATATTCACCGAATCAAAACTATCTTTGATCTTCATCTTAAGATCAGGGATGTTCAACAAAAAGCCACAAACTTTCCACATTCTTATAGGATCAACACCTTCATTTTCAGCCCTCGCGGTTTCCTCTTCTTTGTATTCATCCAAAGCATCATACATTTTCTGCAACAATATCTGCAACTCACTCTTGACAGCCATTGTTGAACCTTCAAACTTCTATCTTTCTCTATTCTCAGATGATTTTAGAAAATAGAAACTGATGCTTTCTCTCTAATAAGCTAACCTATTTATAACTGCAAAGAAACCTAAAGGCCCTTTATTAAGATTTATTGGGATTTATTAGGATTTATTTCACTAAAAACGCTTGGCATACATGCAAGCATGTGGACATACCGTGTACATACAGTGTACTGGCATAATTAAAGTCACACGGTTTATGATATCGAACAGTCGTGATTAAATATTACTCAAAAACTTTGCAGAATCGGTTTATAATGTTGTATATATCGAACGATTGTCTGGCGATTTTACTCCAAAAATTGTAATAGTAAATAATCGTTCCATATATTTGGTTTTAACCACCGATACAAGACTTCTAAAAAAATGGATCTTTTAAATCGTTAGATGATTTTTCTGAGATACACCGATTAATGGTTGATCAAATATCTGTTTTTCCTGTCTATTTTTACCATAATCGTCCTTTATATCCATTAGTATAAAATGATTTGGGTTATTATATTCGGTTTAGTAGTTTGTATAAATGCACCGATTGATTTGTGTAAATTTCTGGGTAGATTAACAACAATCGGCTTATTTTGGTAACAATATACACCGATTGTTCGAGAACTCAAGAACAATCGGCTTAAGTGTCTATATATATAGACCGATTGTGCGTTGTTCAGATTCAATATTTTGGTTTAAAAAACTTGGGTGATTCTCATGTTTGATAATGTTTGATCATTTTTAATCTTGTTTTAATATGAGAATTAAGACTAATTAATCTTGTTTAGACTTTAATCATGTAATTAGCAACTAATACAGAAAGGGTAAAGCAGTCTGTTTTTATAACGGGTTTTCCGATCTTACTTCATAGTGTCTACCGAAATTATTTTTTCATGGGGCCAAATTTAGGGAGGCAAAAGATCCTGCCTGGCGGGCAAGCCTGGTAAAATGTTGGCCAATATTTATTTTAACCTACTCTAACAATAGTATAGAGGTTAGTATAACGGGGATTTATTACTTCATCGGTAGGCCTTTACTGCAATTTTTAAAGGTCATCCAAATTGTAAGGCTAAAGACGAGTTTGGTATTGCGGTGAGTTTTATAAAAGTGATTTTCTGTTGTGCTGTGCTGTGCGTTGCTGTGCTGTGCTGTGAAAAAAAAGCAGTAGGACGTTTGGTAAATTATAATGTAGAAAGTGCTGCCTGACTAACAAACTGTAAATTCTGTTTGGTAAATTGTAATGTAAAAGTGCTGATGATGTAGTTAATGACGGAAATAGACATGCTTTAATTTTTTTTTAGAAAGATACAATATAATTATAATAAATTGTATTTTCAATTCCAAAATATTTAAATAAATATAAATGGTGATTATCTTATTTTTAAAGAAAAAAGAGTGAAAAAATTGAAATAGGGAATATAGTAATATGTGCACAACATTTAAGGGTAAAATTTGTTATTTTAGTAAAATAACAAGGCTAAAATGGATAATCAACTAATTAAAATTAGATGGGTCCACAGCTTCTGCTTTTACTGTTTTTAAAAGCTACTCCTGAGTAGCTTTTAAAAGCAGGCTAAAATGAAAGTGTTTTTCTCCAAAAGCACTTTGAATTTTTTTTACCAAACACAATATTTACCAAAAATTGGTTACAAGTTTGTTACAAAGTGCTTTTGGTGGAAAAAAATCAATCTCAAACGGGGCTTAAGTCTTATGGGAGTTCCATATCCACCAAAAAGTAGCAGGACACATCAGCAAACTAGCAGCCCAAGTCTAATGGGAGTTTTATATTGACGCTGAATCATATAGCGGCGGGATGCTGAATCATATAGCGGCGGATAATCTCAGCCATCAGATCTAAAATATACGTTATCAGCCATCAGATCTAGCGCCGAATCATATAGCGGCGAGATGTTGAATCATATAGCGACGGATAATCTCAGCCGTCAGATCTAAAATATACGTTATCAGCCATCAGATCTAATGAGAATATTTGGTTTGGCGCTATATGATTCAGCGTGAGATTACTTTTTCGCCGCTAGATGATTGAGCGCCTAACTAGCTCTTCTACTTCCACTGCTAGATATATCTGGAGAGATAAGTTGAATTCGGGGAATAGACCACGTTTTGGTGGAAGTTGAACTCCCATGACTTAGCCTAATAAAGCATATTAGAACAACATCAAAAGATATTGTCAAGAGATCCTACCTGGCGGGCAAGCCTGGTAAAATGTAGGCCAATATATTTTAACTTACTCTAACTATAGTATAGAGGTCAGTAGATCGGGAATTTATTCCTAATTTTGAAACTACGTACATGATTCGTGATTAAATCATACAAATAGGGGGTTGGTCAGTTTACTAGTAGGTGATAATTAGTTGTGAATTGTGGTCAACCTAGTTGTCTTTTCTTTTTCTTTTATTTACGTACTTTTATCTAACAATGAAATGGGAACATTGAGTTTTACGTTTTCTTGCAAATATTAGGTAATTATTTCTTTATTTTGCTTTTGAAAAGGATGTCTGCACTCTTTTACGTAACAATTTGACCAGTTAGTTACATCCACATTTACCTGTTACCTATTACCTATACGACTTTGCTTCCAAATTTTACCTAAGACCCACTTTATCCAACAAAACAATGGCGTAATCAATCAAAATTTTCTGCCTTCAGAGAAAAAATCAATCAAAATTTTCCAGCATATCCGAATTCTTTGAGGCCTACCGGTTTTAATCCTGCCTGAAAAAGGGAGTAAGGTAGGGGTGGGACACTGGGACTTGGGTTGGGTCAACCCACCCAACCCATGCCCAACCCGAACATTGGGCGGGTTGGGTTAGGTATTTCGAAATTTTGGGCAACTATGGGCATATATTTTACCAACCCGAATTAACTTGGGCAAGCACGGGTTCACATATCTCTAACCCAAGCAACCCGAAGAACCCATGGAACTATAAAATAATTTATATAATTATTTTTATTAGTGGTATTATTATTATTTTTAGTATAAGTTTTTATATTATTTTTTAATCTAAGAAATAAAATTTATATTATATTATTGCACTAATAAGAATCTCAAATTCTTTGAAATATTAGTATAAATGAAGTAAGTAAATCTAATTGTTCCTAGATTTCATAAAATATTGATTTCAAACACGCATCATGGGCCAACCCGAGGAACCCAAGATACAAGTTGGGCGGGTTATGGGCACACCTCCATGGGTTCCATGGGCAACCTGGACAAATAATTTTTAGTACGGGCATGACTCGACCAAACCCTCCAACCCGCCAAACCAACCCAAGTCCCACCCCTAGAGTAAGGCGTGTTTAAACTACGGTGGAAACTCTATAAATTAATACTCTTGGGACCACCAAAAATTATTAATAAAAAGAGATATTAATTAATTGATATATTAATAATTATTAATTTCTATATTAGTTAATACTTTATCAATTTATAGATAAATTTATATCCTTCAATCTTCCATTACATTGTTGTTCAATGTAGAAAAAATGAAGTATGTATGTACCTAATGTTGTTCCATAATAGCGCCCCCTTCGCGAAACGAGGCAATTAAAGCGGCATTTTAATTTTTTTTAGAGAGCTATGAGGCCCCTTCCTATGGGAAAGGCAAAACACTTGTTTTGCCTTGTTTGCCCCACTATGGAAGGGGCAAACACCAAAAACGAGAAGGCAAACCGCCAGATCTGGCGGTTTGCCGGACCAAGTGAACTAACTAGCGGTAGCTAGTGAGTTCCTCGGTCGAGATACAGACTCTCGACAGAGAGAAATAATCTCGAGGTCGCTAGACAGAATCTCGACCTCGAGATTCTGAGACCCGATCGACAACAATTCTTATAATTAGTTTATGCTTCCAAATTCACACCAATTCCTCCTCTTCGCCATATAATATTGGAAAAATGGCCCGGACTCCAACTGATATTCGTCGTCGTAGTGTTAGTGTCTGCCGTCAGCGATTTACCAGCATTGAAGATGTCCAAATATGTAGAAGTTATGTTTTTTACGCCCAGGATGCACCTACTCGTATGAACTTGAGACACCAAACTTTATGGAGTTCAATTCATGAAAAGTTTGTACAACAGACCTGAAACCCTAGACTACGTTCTGTTGGCTCGTTGGCCGATTGTTTTGCTAAGATTAACATGGAAGTAGGCCGTTTTGCTTCTGTAGCTGTGGGAATCCATCGAGAAAGAGCCATTGGTGAGATAGATGAGGATGTTTTGAGAAGATCGTTAGAGACGATCCAGAATGGTGGCAACCCGTTCCACTTCTTTGGTTGTTTCCAAATCCTTATGGTGTTGCCAAAATTCAACCCTTTCGGATTTTAGTTACTTGTATTGGTGCAATTTCGATTCTAATGAAGTCAATGCAGTATTTAAAGTTTAAATTGAATGAAAAAAAAACTTAATGGAACGTAAACAACAACGTTTAATGAAAATAAGGAAAGTCAAAGTTTAGAACAACATTCTCAAAAGTTTTTGCCGTCTACAAATTAAACAAACGAAAACTAAACCAACAAATAAACAGAAACAACATTGTCAATCAACATCTACTCTCCTAGTCGTCTTGTCCGTAATGTTGATACTCCCCATAGTTGGCCATATTGTTCAAGTTAAAATTGTTGACCATATCCTCCTCGACTTGCGTAGCATCCTCTGGAGGTTGCGTAGCATCATCATTGTCACCAAATGGTTGCATAAGAGGAACATCACCAACCGCTCGTTGAGGAAAAGGCCGCCAGAGACTACTACCTCCTATGGACGAGCCCGGCTGTAATCCTGGCTGAACAACATTGGGAGTAAATAACAATTGATTCATAAAATCGTTGACGTCAATACCTGGGGTGTTAAACATTACTTGTTGAGGGTTCACCTGAATGGGAACATATACATTCGATGTTGCTGCTGTTGCACCTGTTGAAGTGCCAAGACAATGTTCGTAACTGGCATCTATGGTGGCTTGAGAGTCTTGGAATCCTCCTCCAACCCGAGGCCGAGTCTCCTCCACCACCGTGCCATCCAACACATTATAGGTGCTTCCTCGGCTTCCTCGGCCTCCTCTTCGACCAAGTGTTCCACTACCTCGACTTCGTCCACTACCAACAAGACTTTGTGCACTAACACTAGGATTTTGTCGAGTTTCAGGACTTCGACCACTACCACCAGTTCCACCTCGTCGACTTCGTCCTCCACCACCAGAGCTACCACCGAAGCCAGTTCCACCAGCATAACTTCCATCACCTCTACCATCACCCTGACTCGATTCCCCGTCCAAATTCTCATTAAACCATTCATGTTGTTCTTCAAAACGTCGATGTTGATCTGAAACATACATATGGCGGAGCTGCGTACAGATATGTTGTAACTCATTGCACCTAGATTGATATTGATCTGGTGTTGCATTCACCCCAAAGTACGGAGTTTCCATGGCTTCTGTTGGAATAACCACGTTGTACTCCCCTCCTATATTATCCACAAATGTTGCCCACCAATTAATTGGTGGCATAAGCCCGGGCTCAGCTACTTGTGTTGGATATATGTAGGAATTTGACGGTGGAGGTTCTGAAGGTAAAATATCACCTTCGGCGGGTAACCTCCCCAACGCTGGAAAATCAAAAATACCCAAATGTGCGGCCTCCATTGCTATAGATTCTTTGTAGATTTTTCTGTACCAGCATTGGTATTCAGTCTCGTCGACTGGTATCCTGGATAACGTTGTGTAGTCATGCCACTGATGGGTGGGATCATGCAGCAACCTCCAATAATCAGCTCAAGAAATCTCTGTCAGATCAAAAGGGTTGATAGGGATGCGTTTCAATTCACGTCCAAGTAGTTGAACACTGAGTCTTTCACTGAAGTACCAAATACCTTTTCCTGACTGTGGACTGTATAACACGTGCCGAGTCAAGCTTCTTTCATATAACATAACCCCATGCTCGTTCCATCTCTCGCCATACAATTGATACGGTTAATGTTGTAGGTTGTTCGTGTACATTGTTGCCCCCTTTGCATGAACATTGCGCGTTGACCATCATCAGCTTGCCCTAATTCCCAGTGTCCTGCATCATACTTTTTAACGAGGGGAAAATGAGCTTCCCTCCGTCCTTCTGCATTAAGATGTGGTTCCCCAACACCAAAGGTTGCATACCACCACCACTAATGTTCAAACATTGCGCTTTTAGTATATACATTGCAAAATTTATAAGAAAATAAACAATTAAAATAATTCAGAAGGACTTTATATTTACCTCAATTATCCCCCCAAAACCATTGAAGCTCTTTTTGTTGACTCCAGAGAACTCACGCAAACTAATGTATATCTCAGCCAAGCAAGGTGTGGCCCAGTCGTATGTAGGTGGCAAACTCAAGTCCTCAAGCGCTTCTAACCAACCAACCAGGTCCACCGTGCTTGCGTTTGGAAAGAAAACTTGGCCAAGAACCCATAAAATGAACACTCTTTCAATCTCATCAAATATACTTGGGTCTGGTGTAATAGTCTCATTCTCAATCCTCGGACAAACGAACTCCAAAAATTCCTTTAAGCTTTTATTCCTTACCCCGCGAGCGCGTAGTTTGAATCCCTCTCTATCCATGGCCAACGCCAACCTGGGTAGCAAGGTTCTCCAATTATCCTCACACTCCCATCTTACTTGGTCAAATGGAACGCTAGGTCTCTCAAATCTCATTCCCGTCCCCATGTAAAAATCGAGGGGTGTAATTCCTGTGTAAATAAAAACTCCTGATTAATCAATAATTCGTATTTCATTTCTAAGTTTTCCTATCTCTAAAGTCTGCGTATTTTAATAAAAACATGGAAAGTATATGAAAAAGCAAACAAAATAAGCATAACTTACCCGCTTCGAAATCCTTGAAATAAAATGTATTTGTGGATGGCCAAAAACGTTCTAGTATCACCTGCGCTATTTGTTGTCTGTCGTTTTTGGTCGCGACCTCGTAGAAAGCTTTCCATGGATACCGCTTC
>JAJJMA010012596.1:0-23296 GCA_023529015.1 Papaver nudicaule | reverse complement strand
GATCCAGAGACGTAAGGAAGGCGACAGTAGCCAATTCGCTTGGAGGGCTTGAGTTGGTCTCTGCTACATCCCAGACCGAAGTCTTATAGTAGGCTAGTGTTTGTAGTCAGTTTGTACTGGGCGGTGTTCAAAACTGGACGAGGTCCCGAGGTTTTTCTGCAAGGCAGTTTCCTCGTTAAAAAACGTTTGGTGTCTTGTGTGCTTTTACTTTCCGCATTATAACTCTGATTTATAATTAAAGCACCAAGTAGTACGTTATTGCCTAACTGTCGAGATTACTCCAGTTAGAGGTTTGGATATTGATTTTTGAGATCGTCCAGACTTTAACCATAAGACTCACGAGCCAAAACGAAAAGTTGGTAGTATTTCGGTACCCCTTCTTTTTCAGGTATCACCCTGGCTTATGGCCAAATTTCAACCTCTTCGATGATTTGTGTTGTATGATTTGTTACTCTACGTTTTTCCCTAGATATTATCTGGGCCTACGGCCCGGAGGTTGAGCTAATAGATTATTCGGGGTTTACGGCCCAACCATGGATTAAAGAATAAATGATCAAAGGTTCCCACACCATGGTTAACCGTAATTAGGTTTACATGTAAGGGGTTGAGCTTATTGCTTAGTCGGGGCTTGCGACCCCGGTGTCTGGTACATCTGGTCAAATTATTGTATTGTATGTCTCTTTTTCCCTCTCGATATATACCATATTCTAGGTATATGCTTAGAGGCCCATAGGATGATAATAGTCCACAAAGGGAATCAAACCTCATGTTTCCATAGAAGTCACAAAGCAGATGTAGGTAGGTGAAGCAGTGATGCTTTGATTTGCAACACAACAGTGAGCCTTACTAGAAAAACAACATTACAATGATTTTGTAAGCTTTCACTAGCTATAAACCACCTCCAAACCATGCACACATCATAAAGCCAACTACTATTTACTCAAAACTACTATCAAACCGCTCGTATGGAACAGATTCATCTTATAACCACCATGAACTCTCTTTAAAACGTAAGCTTACGAAGCAGATCTAGCTTTGAGCTTACAAAACGCACACCCAGCAAAAATCGCAACTTTAAAAGAAAACCAGTGAATTTTTACATACACACATCACTACTTCACTCCAACCTCAACTACAGAGAAGATCCATGCAAAAAGTTACGAACTATCACCTTCATAGCAGTACAAAAACCAGATCTAACCTCAATCACATTCACGCTTATCTTTAGAGCACCACTAACATGCTACAAGGGTTACGAAAACAATACAGCGGGAAACACAATTTGTAGATAACCCCATCAGTTTGGGGTAATAACACCACAAGCTTAAAGACTAGGAAAGGAAACAATACCTGAATGTGCTAATAACGATATACACAACCTAGAAGGAGAATATGACATCAAAAACCAACAAACGGCACCAAGCGGAACGTCGATATGTATTGCAATACCGAGAGTCACCAGGAGAGCAGCGGCAGTGCTGGAAAATATGCAAGTACCGGGAATAGAACGATCAGACGGCTGGTACTTACCTAGAAGAGAGAACATACCAACAGTTGCCGAAACAACGGCAAGAACACCAAGACGAACTCGGGGACCAGAGGCAAGAGTACAAATACGACCCCCCTCAAGAAAGAACAAAAATAACAGTGGTCTGACGAGTGAACATAGATATAGAGCAGAAGCCGGAACAACATGATGTCATAATACCAGACATGATCTTCGCACGATTAGAAGAGCTGACTCAATAAATGGAACTCAAAGCAGGACAACTCAAGGAACTAGGAAATGGCCCGAAGTACGCAACCCGAAAAAATTCATTTATGTAGGATCCGAAGAGACTGAAGAAATGCGCATATTGAGGGTCCAAGGAAGGTACCGACGATGATGAAGAAAATCAAGAACGCATTGGCCATGTCTACCCTCACCCAACAAGGAAAAAAGTTGCATAAATACAACATCAATGTCAACTCGTCACCTCTAAGTGAAAAATTAGTTGCCTGAAGAATCGTGAGGAAATTCTCCATGCCTGCACTCAAACTATTTAGCGACTCAACCGACTCTCTAGCCACCTCAGGGAATATAAACAAAGCCTCCTCCAATAGTAAAGGGAGCAATTCATATTATGTAGTTATTTCCCGACATCCCTAACCGATGGAGAAATGACATGATATTACACTTTCCATTGCAATGGTTTTCTTGCAAATCAATGCAGGAGAATGGTGAATATAAGGAGTATACTCTAGAGTGAGTATGATGGATTATACCTTAGGATGTGTCCACGTTTAAGTACGGAAATTGGCTTGGCCCAAGTACTTCGAGTGGATCCAGTTAAAACCCTAATTTGAGAATAGGCAGTTCGCGAACTAGTTAGTGAACAATGGCATCGGATTTTCCTCATGTGTACCAAAAAGCATGTTTTGAACACGTACATGTACGTAAACAACACATCCGCCTTTTTAGCTTAGATCTCAAGTCCAAATGGTTCGCGAACCGTCTGGTGGTTATCGTTGGGATAATTACGTGGCGTTTTAACATATAACTCTTGTATCTATCAGATAGACTTGATCCATTAACGCGAATACCTTTTCCAATCTATCTAACAAGTCTCAGTGGTTCAACAAGATTTCAGTTGTTTACATCTCTATTGGGACCTTATCTTGAAGTAGTTTAAGAGCTAACAAACTGCTTGGTGATAAAATCTAAAAGGTTTCCATGTGTGACTAAACTGTGATACTTTGTGTGCAAGTAAAGTAACTGGATCGTTTACACGGTAACTAGCTATCTTGTAGCATAAGGAATCTATTGCTTTATTCCTAAGTAACCTATCTTATTGAACGTTATAAATAGAGGACTCTAGAACAAAAACCACAACCATCAAGCAAACGTAAAATTTCTTTGTGGAATTCTGCGTAAACTTTTTACACTTCAGTGTAGGCTTGTTGTGGTAGTCATCCTCTAGTAGGTAGGAGTTCCTCCGTGGGATTTACCTAACGACTATCAAAACTTCTTCATTTGAGAGTTGTGAAGCACAGGTAGGCGATAACATACCTTTGTGGTAATTATCAGAGTAACATGTAACCTTGGTAGCTTCATCTTGTTCTTGCATATCCCACGGTCCTTCTCTTCTTCAATAAGGTCATTCAAGAATAGTTAAGCGACAACAAGGTTGAAAGAAGCAACATACGGCTGAATATTCGTATTGTATGACCTAGTTAACTCTGATTGTGTAAGTTTCTTAAGTGATTCTTTTCACAGTTGAGGTACAGGTAAGTTGGGCATTGTTACTTGATTTACATGCCATCCCTAACTTGTAAGTAGATTTCCATATAACCTTGATCATATCTAAAGGAAGTCATTTTCGTGTGTTAAACTGTTGGAGGACGGTTCGAAACAGACAAGGTAATCTAGGTTGCAAAGATAAAATTATTTAAATCCTTCAACAATGGTTAAAGCAACTTCTAGGCCTGTAACAGACGTCAGCTAGGAGAATCAAGTGCGTAGGGTCTTGCGAGATCCAAGAAACCTACGGAGTGCGACAATATCTAATTCACTTAGAAGGCTAGAATTGGCATGTTCTACATCCCAGACCGAAGTATGATAGTATGCTAGTGTTTGTAGACAACTTAATATTGTGCGGCGTTCAAACTGGACTAGGTCCCGGGGTTTTTCTGCTGGATTATGGTTTCCTCGTTAACAAAAGTTTGGGTGTCTTTTGTCCGTTACTTTACGCATTATATCTATGATTATATAATTAAAGCAACAAAAGTTGTACGTTCCTAACCTGTATTCTCAATCCTTTCGAGGGATTCACCAAGACTTGTCTTGCGTCGGAATTGATCTTTGCGATCCATCTCAGGTTACACAGATTTGGATATTGTTTTTGGAGATCGTCCATATATTATCATAAACTCACGAACCACAAAAAGTTGGCGGTATTTCGGCACCCCTTCTTTTTTATTCTCCAAGATTCAACATTCTTCGAGCATTGATTTGCGAACAAACCATTATCATGGAAAGTGTATCGAACCTTTCTCACAATAATCATATTACAGTAGTATGCTCGAAAAGTATACTAACACAACCTTAATGTCGTGTATATAAGATTCCTTCTTAACAAGCTATGAATACTGAAAAAGAAGGGGTACCGAAATACTACCAACTTTTCGTTTTGGCTCGTGAGTCTTATGGTAAAGAGTTTGGACGATCTCAAAAATCAATATCCAAACCTCTAACCGGAGTAATCTCGACAGTTAGGTAATAACGTACTACTTGGTGCTTAATTATAAATCAGAGTTATAATGCGGAAAGTAAAGCACACAAGACACCAAACGTTTTTTTAACGAGGAAACTGCCTTGCAGAAAAACCTCGGGACCTCGTCCAGTTTGAACACCGCCCAGTACAAACTGACTACAAACACTAGCCTACTATAAGACTTCGGTCTGGGATGTAGCAGAGACCAACTCAAGCCCTCCAAGCGAATTGGCTACTGTCGCCTTCCTTACGTCTCTGGATCCCCCACAGATCGTCACGCACTTGATTCCCCTAGCTGACGTCCTTTACAGGCCTAGGAGTTGCTTTGACCGATGCCAAAGGCTTTTGTCAGCAATACTGGGTTTTAATCCAAAACTGTTGACTTATGGTGTAACTGTCCTCTATCAGTTTACCATAAATAAGATGACTTCCTTCGGATTGTCAAATCCAGGTCATACGGAAGTCTACTTAACAAATCAGGGCTGACATGCACCTTGCAACGCCCAATCTGTATCTACCTCAGTTATAGATGAAGAACCACTAGGGAACTTGTATAACTGGAGCCAACTAGGTCTTACAACACCGAGTGCAGCCGTGCGTTGCTACCTTTCCAACCTTTACGTAACTTAACTAGTTCTTGAATAGCCGTATAGCAGAAGAGACGGACTTTAGAATAGACAAGAACTAAGATAGGTTACTAAGGTTACAGGTGATTCTGATCAACCGCTGAGGGATCGATCTACCTGTGCTTCCCAACTCTCAAAGGAAGTCTTTATAGTCGTAGGGAGTTCCCAGAGGAGCTGCAACCTATAGAGGATGACTATACCACAACAAGCCTTCACCGAAGTGAAAAGAGTTTACGCTACTCTCCCTGAGGACCTTCACGTATGCTTGATGCTTGCGGTATTTGTCCTTAGACACCTCTATTTATAGCACTCAATAAGATAGGTTGCTTTGGAATTAAGCAATCAATTACTTGTCCCACAAGTTAAGGAAACCCTAAACTTGCCAACCAAGTAATACAGATTAATCTCAATTGAAATTCCTTTTTAGATTTATCTGCCAAGTGTTTTGTTGGCTCTAAAACACTTCAAGATAGGAATCCAACAGACCAGAGATAATCTTATCTTATTGACTCATTGAGGATCGTTAGATGGAACACAAAAGGTATTTATGTTTCACACAAGTCCATCTAAGAGATAAAGGAGTTGGAATTTGACTCAAAGTGAAAATCTAGAAGATATTCACGCAATTTGACTTTCCAGAAACTTCTCTGCGTCAGGTACACGTACAGGTTCGTGTACTAATGCGACACAGGAGATTTCTGGACCAGGTACGCGAAACCGGTTCGGGTACCGTCCAAGTCAAATTTTGGTCAAACTCTGAATCCGCTGGAAGAACTGGGCTGAGCCAGAACTTAGACATGAGAATGTCCTCAGCTATGATCCATGGACTCTTTGCTCAAGAGTACTCCTTAGATTCATCCATATCCAATATAACAGTTTGCAAGCAAACCATTGTAATGGACACATGGCGTCGAATCTATCTCATATGTTCTTGATTCACAGTATTCGTGGGATCAAACACTGGTCATGACATAAAGCCATGTTACACAAGAACACGATCTCAATCGCTACATTACTACTAAAGTAGTCGACTATATTTCGAAAGAATAGAGAAAGTAGAATAGAAGAATAATCCGTAAAGTCATAACTCCTACTAACCTTTTGTCGATGAAGAATAATTGATGTCTTCTTTGTCTTCACAGTCTTCGTCTTCAAGGTCTCTACTACTCTGTCTATATCCCATTTCCGAAATCTAAACTCTAGTAGGCTAAATCAAGAATTGTATTTTGACACCTAAAACTGACAACTAGCTTGACATACCAACGCTAGTGGGTTTGACCGGACAATGCCCTAACAATCTCCCCCTTTGTCAATTTTAGTGACAAAAACAATTTACATATGGATTCAAATAATATACAATGAAGTACTAACCAAATGTAGTTCTTGATTTCTTGAATTCTTCAACTTCTCCTTTGAGTCTTGATGTGTTCATTAAACTCCTGTTGATGAATCCGTAGTCAGCAGTCACAACATATCCAGCTCAAACAACCATAAAGGTATGCTTAGGCTTACGTGGGTTTGGTATGCTCATCCCACATGTTGTTTGTGCGTAAGAGTAAGAATCTGAGCAAACTTTGAAGTTGGTGTATCAGAACTTCTAAAGTGATTCTACTCATTCTTGATACGAAGCTCGATCTCAGCTTTAATTACCCCCCCTTACTTGATACTTTATGAAAAGCACAACAAGTAAGCATATGATGTTCTCCCCCTATGGTTATGCACTAGTAATGCAAACAACCACAAGAATAAGAACCATATGTATTCTCCCCCTATTTGTCACAAAAATATGACAAAATAGTTTGAGACTAGGGTTTCATACACCTATAAGAGGTGAAGCTAAGTACTCGCATATCAAGCTTAAAAGATGGTATACTTAGGTAATCTGAACAACTAGATTCCTTAGTTCTCACCTTATAGAGAAATAAAGATACACTTTCTCCCAATATTCCACATCCACGCTCCCCAAAAAGATTTGTTATTAAGCGCAAGTTCAAAAAGAACTCTCCCCCGTGTGGTGTTATTCAATAAAGAACAACTGACAAAGACTAACATGGACAGGAACAATTGAATGTTATCCAGTTTTGCTTTGTTAATAATCTCTTTCCTTAGCCATTTTCTAAGAAATAAGAGTATGATCACAAGAAGTTTTCTCTTCTTAGAACAAGAAGGTAATATAACTTTTGTGATATCCATGACTTTAATATAATCATCACTTGAATAGCAATGAATAAATGTTGGCAATACTCACAGCATGATCAGGAAGATCACGTATTGCCCTCTAAGATATACAAAACTTGTGTTAACAAAGATTGATTTATTCTTAGAGTAAAGGCTTAACTTTTTCACATGGAGTTTCACCAATAAGTGTGAATAAAGTTTTCCTTGGAACAAAGATCACATTGGACTTTATGAGTTCCAGGAGTCTCAGAGTTTAACCTGTGTGAAATTCTGGAAGAATATTCACAAATCTGAATAACAGCCAAAAGACTCGATTTAGAGGTTTGTGTAGGTACACAAACTTAAATGAGCTTTGGAACTCAGGAGATTCTCCGAGTTTCTGTTTCGTGTACGGTTCGCAAACCGGCCACCTTCAGATTAGGTTTAACTCATAATGATCCTATAACCGTAGTACACCAAGAAGGTATACTAACATAACAAGAATGTCATGTCGGTAGGATTTATTCTTTGTTCAAAACAAAAGTCATAGACTTTGTTTGCAACTTGTATATTTAAGAACTCTTAAAACCAAGTTGAGTTAGAGAAACATAAAAGACACATATTCATATTCAAGGATTTGACAACCTTTAAACAAATGAATATTAACTTGATCAATGTTAACATACCTTTATGTTATCTCCAACCGGGTCTGTGCCCTATTCTTATGCTTTACCTCACCGTATCAATTGAAAGGGCACTACATGGTGAGGCCGCACAGACACAATCAAGTTGTGTCAGAGTGAACAATTTCTTGTTCACCTTTGGTAGTCAAAACAGGAACTACTACATCACTGGGTTTTTCACTAGAAGTAGTCTTAGGCTTAGATTTCTTTGCCTTACCCTTTTTCCTGTTTTTCTTCTGTAACCCAAGCATTTCATGATGTAATTTAACCATACCAAGTATTTGTTGGTTAAATAACGCATTATTTTTCATGAATTCTCTTAGGGTAGCCTCATCAAGGTGATCATTCCCTTTGGCATTTATTGTTCTATCAATATGAGCAATATGATCTTTCTTCCCATCTTTCTCATCAAGGTTACTTGAGAGAGAATTGGATTGACTATCCTTTTGCAGGTTAGTTGATCTCCAATTGGGAATATCAGATCTAGTCTTCACTTGTACAAAGTTGTTTTCCTTTCTGTAATTATGACGATTACGAGAGGACTTTGTAGAGCGTTTGTAGGCAAAACTTGGCTTGTCATAATTCTGTTTCTTATGCCTAAAGGTTGGACGTTCACAGCCTGGATCATTAGAAGATGCTCCGTTGTTGTTAGGTTTGATGTGAATCTCCAAAACAACAGGAATAATCGAGCCATTGGCTTTCTCATTCCTTTTACGGAATCTGCAGCTTCTAGCCAAGTGACCTTTACCACCACAATAAAGGCAATTTTTGGCAACAAAAGGAGTGGGATGCTTGTTGTTACCTGGACGTGTGTGTGGAGCTTGATAAATCTTGCTCTTCTTCTCCTTAACTGGTTGTAGAGGTATATCATCTTGGGGATCACTAGTAGCCGGTTGAGAAGAATCCTTAGCTTTGACAAATTTTACCTCTTTGTTATTACTTGGAGCGTCTATTCCTTTATAGCCCAAACCTCGTGTGTCACGATGATTTTTACTCGCTCCTAACATTGAGGTTAGTTTGTCAGAGCTATTGTTCAACTCTTTCAACGTCTTGATTTCGGCAAGAGCATTAGCCAGATTAGTTTCCGAGCTATTATTCAACTCTTTTAATGTCTTGATTTCAGCAAGAGCATTAGCTTCTAGGCCACAAGAAGCCTTATCCACAAACATGGAATCCAAACAGGGCCTAAAGACCAACCCCACTCAAGCAACATCCAGTGAGTCTTGATCAAACCAAAATTCTCCCAAACCGTGCGTGATATATTTTCTGGGATAAACACCAGTTAATGAATTTAACTGGTGGAACCTTATCTCCACACTTGTCAATCCACTTGTAGATGCATCTGAGTCAACTCCTCTTATATAGGCAACAGTTACCCCTTGAGTTTGAATTCTCAAAACCCTAGAATTCAAAATTACTCCGCGCCTATATAAACATATGTTTCAGAAACGCCATCAATCATATTTTCTCTGCATATTTTCTGACCTTCTCATATCATGTCGAGCAACAGTAGCAGTGATATTCCTTTGAGCCAATCCATCAAACGCAAGGCTTGGATTCCCCACTTTGTAAGTAATTCTTCACTTATGCTTCCTCATATTTTAGAAATCCATTAACTATAAGTTAACTGCAGAATGAAGAGGAAGGAGATAGCAGTACCAGTAATCCACGAAGCAAGATGCCAAAGACAAACAACTCTTCCCCAGTACATCCCCTTCTTTATCCTTCTCATTTATTAGACACAAAAAATATCTTTTTACTCTGTGTTCTTTGCAGATTCGTAAAAAGAGTGCTCATGCTCCTTCAAGAAAGAGAACTAAAACTCCCCACTCTCCTACTTACAGTCCTGCTTCAGTGGTAGACCTTGAAGATCACGTTCCTCCCGGCAATAGCATTAGGGCGAGCCTTCCTTTTGATCCTCAAATGCAATCCCTATCCCAGGAATACGAATCTGTTGGTGGCTTCTTAATTCAGAAGAAATATGTTTCCTTGTATACGAAAATCTGGAGGAAATACGACCACATAGCTACTACCCAAGTTTTGGGTAAGGACTGCTCAACGGTCTTGGTGTCCATGATCTCGTTATTGCTGCCAATGATATCAGAAATGGATCAAGAATCACTGCACAAGGTCACTTTGTCTACCATTCTGAAATGGGAACGTTTGCTTTCCTCCGCTGAAAACGTTAAGTTCAGAGTTGGATGGCTTCAAGCGCGACTTGAAAAGATAAAGATGGACCGGTTGTCCTTTCTAGCAGATGGCCCTGATCCAGAGGTCATCGATGAAGATGAAAAAGCCATTGATGAGGAAACTGAGAAGGTCAATCAAATGGTGGAAGACCTGAAAACCCTGGAGCATGAGATTGCCGCAGAGCTGAAGGCTAAAGAGGAAGCAAGAGAAAGGGAATTGAAGACCCTTAAAAAGAAAATTGCAGAGGAAACTGCGAAAGTGGGTGAAGCTATCCAAAATTTGTCAGCTAAAACCGCGGCGTTTCAGGAAAAGATGGAAAGCTTGTATCAGAAAGATTATGCACTCTTGGAAGGCTTATTCTGAAGAGAGATTTATTTTTTTTTGAATTGAATAAACAGTACTTTCTGAATGAAAAGCTTTATAAAGATTGTAATTGTTAAGTGCAAATGAGGCTTGCACTAACTCGGAAGGAATCATAAAAATTTTTACAAAGAAATAGTCAGAAATTCATACGTAATAAGGTTTGAGCCATTTTCCATTGATTACCGTACCTTCGGGTTTTCCATCCAAGGTAGCGATTTTGTAGTAGCCACTAAGCGCCGCTTTAGTCACCACGTATGGCCCATCCCAATTAGCTGAGAATTTTGGAGCTGACATATCTTGATGAATATGCTTGGCAGTCTTTAGTACCAAGTCCCCAACTTGGAAGACGGTTTTACCGCCTTATCATATGCTCTAGAAATCCTTCTTCTGTAAGCTACCATGTAAGCTTCTGCTTTCGTACGCCTATCCTCAACAGTATCCAATTCCGCAAGCCTAGAACCAGAAATGTCGGTGTTGACCCCGCTAGCCATGGCAACACGTGCAGAAGGAATTTTGATTTCGGCTGGCAGAATGGCATCAGTACCATACACCAGAGAGTATGGAGAAGCTCCTGTAGAACTCCTTGGAGTAATTCTATATGCCCATAATGCCATGGGGAGTTTTTCATGCCAAGATCGCTGGTTATCATGAACGGTTCGACTCAGAATCCGAATCAGCGTCTTGTTAGTACTTTCAGCTTGCCCATTTCCTTTAGGATAATAAGGTGTAGAACAAATATGCTGAATACCATATTCTTGAAGTAATTCTCCTACAGCTTGATTGACAAAAGGCGAACCATTATCTGTTATGATGTGCTTAGGAACTCCAAACCTACAGATGATATGCTCTTTGATGAACTGAGCTATATTGACACCCTTGGTTTTCTTGAGCGGAATCGCCTCCACCCACTTCGTGAAATATTCAGTAGCGGTTATAATGTGCTCATGCTGCAAAGAAGATGCGGGATTGATCTTTCCAATAAGATCAAGTCCCCAGCTATAAAACGGCCAAGGACTGCTGATGGATTGCAGAGGAAGGCACGAAGAGTGTATAAGGTTATTATGAACCTGACACTGATGGCACCTTCGAACAAACATGGCAGCATCGTCTTCCATAGTAGGCCAATAATATTTTTCATGAACTTGTAAAAATAATTTCTTCTTACCTTGGTGTTCGCCTTCATGCATCTCCTTGAGTATAGTACTCGTCTCCGGATCTGCCAAGCAGCGTAATAAATCTCCACCAAAGCTTTTGCGGTACAGAATTCCTTCGTGAAAGACGAACCTTGCTGCTCTTCTTTTCAATTTTTCCGCATCTTTCTTTCCAGCAGGTAGGACATGGTCCCGAAGGTATTGGATGTAAGGTTCACGCCACTCTCCGACGGGACGTACCATCAAGGCTTCAGAATGGTGCACGACAGATTGGCACTTACTGCACGAGCCCTGTATTTCTCTAGATTGAGTTTCCATGGTGGGCCAGTAGTATCCCAACCGTTGGAGTCGTCTGTATAGAGTGACCACTAGACTTTGTCCGCAGATTTCCTCGTGGACGTGATGAAGTCGTTGTTGGGCCTCGATATCTCCAAGACATCTGGATAAAGATCCATCTGAATTCCTATGATAAAGAATCCCATGCAATAAGAAAAAGTTCTTCAGGTATTTGAGACGAACTTTCCTTTCTGGTGATGATTGAGTGAGTTCATCAATGACAGGTGTCCTCCAATCATGTATTGCTGGCTCGCTAGTTTGCGCTAACCAAGTCGATGCCGCGACACGAATGATTTCTTTATCGAGCACCGCCTTCATACATTGGTGATAAGTCGAAGGGACGACTTTGTTGTCGTGGATCCAGGGGTGCCCCAATATCATGTGGTAATCAGGTTCTTTCTCGATGACATGAAACTTTACCCTTGATTGAATGGGTCCCACCTTGAGATCCAAGTTGGCATACCCGTAGGTATTAGTCATGTTTCCTTCAAAATCTTTCATTACAACAGGATGATGTACGATTTGATTTTTAGGAACTCTAGTGGTGCGCAGAGTCTTCAGAGTTATGATGTTGGCGGCAGCTCCAGTATCAATTAAGGCTCTTTTGAACTCCATATTTTTGACATGCGCTGTGACGTACAGAGCTCGATTATGTCCATCTTCGGCCATCATATCTTCCTCAGTAAAGGTAATATCCTCCACCATGGGCTCAGATGCGAGAGACATCTCTGAAACTTCTAGCGAGGGTGGAGTTAAGTCCGCGTTGAAAGCAATGCGGTTGAGAGCGGCAAATGTGTCTACTCTCTGTCCCCTCGAGAAGTGTAATAATTCACATAAATTCTCTATTAAGAAACTAGCCTCTTGACTTACTGGTTTTTCGTAGGTGGTGAAACTCTGGATGCGTCGGGATGGGTTGGCAGCCTTATTGTGCGGGCCTTCAGTCCCCAGTCCCCTGTTGACAGAGTCATCTCCAACGTCAGCGTATTGCCTGGCTACTGTATAGAGTTGTTGGAAAGTGCGGGGTCGGAATCTCTCCATTAATTCTTGATGATGTGGCTCCATCCCTCCTATACAAATTCCCACCAATTGTAACTCGTTTATCTCCTTATTGTGATAATCCAAAGCTTTGGCTCTGAATCTTCGCACAAAATCTTCTGGATCCTCCTCTTCTTCCTGATAAGTCTTTAGCAGATCTGAAAGGATAGCTCGGTTAGAAATGGGAGCATCATTTGCAGAAAAAAGTATTGATGGTGGCCCCAGCAGCATGGGGCGTGATAGCAAGTGGTAAAGGTGGAATAAGGCCCAAACCAAGAGATTGGGCAACTGTAGGAGTGAAAGGAGGAGGTTGGTTGGGTCTCACTAGAGAGGGGACGACATCAGGAGTGATAGAGGCCACGGTTTTGGTAGTGAGATCAGCAGTGGCGTCTTTGATATGAATATTGGTTTTCCCTGTGGATAGGGACATGTTGGAACAAGATAAGGCTAAGGTGGACCCCTGCTGGATGCTCTTGAGAGATGAGGATGAGGGAGGCGTGGTGGATCCCACCAGAGGAGATGACACGCCCAAGGGAGAGTTGGATAGGGTTGATCCTATCTGAGTTGAGGCAGAGGCAAAATTAGGGTTTCTGGTTGGGATAGAGCTCACGGTTTGGGTGGTGGGACCAGAAGATGTGATGGCGCCACCCATTAGGGTATTTGTGACCCCACTTGCAGATAAACTCGTGGGGATATTAGGGATATTTGGAGAATTTGTATTCTCTGAACTCTGCCTCCTGGTTTCAACCATATCTTCTTAAAACCGAGATAATGACCTCCCACTGTGGTTGCCAAAATGTTTTAGGTATAAAACAAATAAGAGAATCTGAGGGGTAAAGTATGAAGTGTGATGATGTAATAAAAGATTGTGATGAATTCGAGAGGTCAAGATCGAACAAGACTCGCCTAAACCAAGAAATGGTCGTTCGAGTATTGCTTCAGTTACAAGAAGAGGATTTTAGGGTTGGTTTAGGGAGGGAAGCAGAGAAAGACGAGATCAGAGAATTGCTATGATTTCTGTGATATTGAGATTGATATTGCTAGATAAGGATGAATATTCAGTTCTCACTAGATAATAAATGCTGAATGAGAAGAGTTAATCAATTATCGATAAGATAGACTTGATTATACTTGCACTGAACTTGTTGAACTTATCTGTTCTTGGATGAGATGATTTCCAAAACTGGTCGACTGACCTATTTATAGCAATATATTCTCAACTGATCTCGTAAGAAGTGAAAGAAGTGGAAGAGTGGGAGTGAGGAAAGAGTGGGGTCAGTTGTTAAGAGTCTTGCGCCTAATAATAGGGAAGACTAACAACCCACTACCTTATCCCATCTTCTCAGCAACGTTCACACGACTTGGTTTCTTTCCCGTTAAGTGATTGAGCCGTTGCAATCACACGTGCCGTAGACCGCCAAACCAAAACCCTAAAGAATATCCCCCCATGTAACTTACTTGATTCTCGTAAGATTTGTTAAATATTTGTTATGTCAAATATGACTAAGTGCAAGTCGTACCAATTACTGGTAAACTTAGGACTTTGCGATAAGATAGAGATTAAGCGATAAGCTTTGAATATCTCTTTGAGATTTGGTTTAAGGATTGAGCCGGGCAATCGCCATTTAAACCAATGAGATAAATCTAAGGGTTGAGCTAGCAACCGCCATTAGATAAGATAAGATAAGTCTAAGGATTGAGCTATGCAATCGCCAATTAGACTGAGAGGATTTCAGCAACTCTCTGGGGCAACAGTCAAATAAATACGACTTTCGGGTTGCCATAAATATGAGAAATTGGCTTGTGGCATGTAATGCACCAATTTTCTGAGTAATGAAGACATATGAATGTCCAAAATAATATAAGTCATAGCCATGAGCCATGATTAAGAATTATAGCACTGATTTATAGAAGCAAGTCTATAATCAGGAAAAACAGACGAATGATGCTATCACGGCGTAGCCATCATCAAGAATGCATAAGCATTGCCAATATAAGACCTAAAGATAGGCCATAATAATTATAATAGGCTATGTTGCATAGCATAATAATAATCCCACATAGGATATAAAAGGATAAGCCATAACATTTATGTTATTTCGGATTTCTGAACAGCTTGCATGTTGTCCATTAATAAAATCACCCAGGCCAGACTATATTAGATAAAATTCTGAATTTTTAGTATGTTATAGAGGACTCACAGAGGAAAATATTTCGTGAAGGAAGCACCCCCTAATTCCTCACGGATTGGTCTGTAAAAATCACGCCATGAGGAAATACGTGAGCTGTCAGATTTCCTTGATTAGGAAACTAGAGTATTATGGACTAAATAAAATCCATAATCCTCTAGGATTTGGATCAGTGGGACCCATAAATAGAGGGGAGGCTAGGAAAAGATAAGCTCTAGCTCCAAGGGAGCAAAGATAGACGTGAGGGGGAGAAGATATGAACCCCACGAGTACAAGCAAGGTAAGGCCTCCAATGTTTGGCCAAGGCACGACTTTGGGCCTCCAAGATTTGGCCAAGGCATAGCCGTGGAGCTCCAAAATTAGGCCAAAGCAATAGCATGGGTACCCATAATCAGGCCAAAGAGGTGGCGTGGGCACCCAAGTGCCAAGGCAAGCTAATGACATGGATATCCAAAACTAGGGCAAGCTAATGGCATGGATATCCAAAGCTAAGGCAGGGATTGGCCGTGGGCCTCCAAGAGAAGGGGGCGCAAGCATTAGGATAAAGAGATTAAGCTTAGTCATGGCGTGAGGAGCCAAGGATAAGGATTAGGCAAGCTAGTGCCGTGAAGACAAGGATTAGGCCAAGGCGTGGCCATGGCCATGAAGATAAGGATTAGGCCAAAGGCCGTGAGCATGAAGATAAGGCTTAGGCCAAGGCCGTGAGCATGAAGATAAGGCTTAGGCCAAAGGCCGTGAGAAGCCAGGATAAGGCAAGGAAGGTGGCGTGGACGCCCAAAATCAGGCCAAGGCGTGGCCATGGACGTCCAAAGCTAAGGGGAAGGAATGGCCATGGGCCTCCAGGGGTTAGGCGAGGCAAAAGATGTGGATACCCAAGTTTAGGCCAAGCAAGTAGCATGGGCATCCAAAGTTAGGCCAAGCCAATGGCGTGGGCATCCAAAACTAGGCCAAGGCATGACCGTGGATGCCCAAGGTTTGGCCAAAGCAATGGCGTGGGAATCTTGGCCAAAGAAATAGCCGTGCATACCCTAATCAGGCCAAGGATTGGCCGTGTACATCCCATTGCTAGTGATGTGAATGGCCTAGAGTTTGGCTCGAGTACGAGCTAGGCTAATGCGCATGCGTAGGTATTTTATCGTGTAGGCTAGGGATATGGACCATGCTACTAGGCTAGGGTCGTGAGATATCAAAATACAGCTAATGGTAATTAAATATCTTATCCCTATCATAAAATAAATTCATACCTTATCGCGAGCTATTCCAGGACGCCAGAAATTGATGCGAAATTACTCCTGTGACCTCCTTGCCAAAAACCACCATCAACAAACACGAGATTCGGAGATGAGTGATTAGTGATCTTAGCCAGACACATTCTCTGCTAGCTTCATGGAGCGCGATAATCTCGGAGTGGTTGGAGGAGGTAGCCGGAAGGCTTTGTTTACACGATCTCCGAGAGATTGCAGTACCGCCACTCGTAAACACAAATCCGGTTTGAGAAACGGCGTTGTGTGGATCAGAAAGATAACATGCATTTGTATATCCCTTTAGTTGCGAGGAACGGGATAAATCCTTCGAGTAAAACAACCCCACGTCAGCAGTACCCTGAAGATATCGAAAGATATGTTTTACACCTGCGCAGTGTCTCTTTGTTGGAGCAGAGCTGAATCTTGCTAAAAATTAACTGCAAAAGAAATGTCAGGTCTAGTATATTGAGCAAGATACAATAGTGCACCAATTGCACTCAAATACGGTACTTCTGGACCAAGAAGAGTTTCTTTCTCTTCTTTTGAACGGAAATGATCATTTTAATGTCGAGAAATCTTACTACCATAGGAGTGCTAAGTGGATAAGCTTTATCCATATTGAAACGTTTTAAAAGTTTCTCACTGTACATCTTCTGGTGAACAAATATGCCACTCGGGTAATGCTCGATCTGCAGGCCGAGGCAAAACTTGGTTTTCCCAAGATCTTTGATATCAAATTTGTCCTTTAAGCATTCGATTGCCTAGAAAGTTCTTCAGGAGTTCCTACTAAGTTGATACCATCAACGTACACATCTATAATAGCAAATCCTATTGTGGTCTTCTTTATAAAAACACATGGACATATATGATCATTTACATATCCCTTTGGAACCAAATATTCACTAAGACAATTATACCACATTCGTCCAGATTGCTTTAACCCATATAAATCTCTGTTAAGTTTGAGTGAATACATATGGCGTGGTTTGCTTTCAGACAATCTAAATCCTTTTGGAATTTTCATATGTACATCTACATCCAAATTTCTATACAGATATTCTGTAACCACATCCATCAAATACATCTCAAGTCCTTCAGAGACTACCATAGTGATCAAGTATCGGAATGGAATAGCATCCATAACAGGGGAATATGTTTTTTCGTAGTCAATCACGGGTCTCTGCGAGAAACCTTGTGCTACAAGTATCGCTTTATAGCGAACAACTTCATTTATCTCATTGCGTTTTCTTACGAACACCCATTTGCAACCAACTGGGTTCACATTTTCAGGTGTTTGAACTACAGGTCCAAAAACATTGCGGTTAGCGAGAGAGGCTAATTTTGCTTTAATGGCGTCCTTCCATTTTGGTCATTCAGGTTTTTCACGACATTCTCTATAGATTGTGGTTCACAACCATCTTTATCCATAGTAATATCAATAGCTACTGTAAACGAAAATTTATCATCGACAAGAACTTTGTTACGATCCCACATTTCTTTCTTGCATGCAAAATTTATAGAAATTTCTTCATTTCCTGGTACCAGTTCTCTTTTAGGAACATTTTCCTCGACTGGAGGTAGTAAGTTTGGAAATGAGGATCGTTCATCTATAGTCTCTTTGTGAGCACTATCTTTTGTCAATTTTGGTTGGCCCTTTCTTTTTCTACGTGCATAATCCTATGAATCAATGCGACATCCACGCTTCAAGCGTACCTTAGACGACTCACTTGCTGGGACGGACACGACCTGTCCAACTGGGACATTAGTACGTGCCGGGACATTTAGCAGGTATGTACGATTTAGTTATTCTTGATGTATCAACAAATGCATATGGCATTTGATCAGCAATATTCTGAAGATGGACAATCTTTTGCACTTGAATTTCTGATTGATTTGTGTGAGGGTCAAGATGATACAAAGTAGGTACATACCAAGAAAGTTCACTCCGTACTTCTAGCGGCTTAACATCTCTCCCTAATGGTGGGAAGATTGTCTCATCGAAATGACAATTAGCTTAACGAGCTGTGAATATATCACCGGTTAATGGCTCAAGATATCTAATAATAAAAGGTGAGTCAAAACCAACATATATGCCTTTCCAACGTTGTGGACCAAATTTAGTACGTTGTGGAGGTGCAACAGGCACATATACACAACAACCAAAAATACGCAAATGAGAAACATCTGGTTGATGGCCCAAAACAAGTAGTAAGGGTGAGCATTGATGATTTGCAGTAGGCCGAATTCGCACTAAGGCCGCAACATGTAAAATAGCATGCCCCCATGCAGAAACATGCAGTTTTGTTCTCATAAACATGGGTCGAGATATTAACTGCAAATGTTTAATAAATGATTCAGCAAGACCATTTTGTATATGAACATGAGCTACGGGATGTTCAACATCAATACCAGCAGATAAGCAATATGCATCAAACGTTTATGATGTAAATTCACCAGCTCCATCTAGCTGAATAGACTTTAAGGAAAATCTGAGAAATGTGCACGCATTCTAATTGTCTAGGCGAGAAGCCGAGCAAATGCGACATTTCTTGTAGACAAGAGACAAATATGTGACCATCTAGCAGATGCGTCAATTAGGACTATAAAATATTGAAAAGGTCCACACTGAGGGTGGATAGGTCCACATACGCCTCCATGGATCCTCTGCAGAAAAGTTGGTGATCAAGAACAACTTTTGTCAACGACGGTTTGAGGATCCATTTTCCAATAGAGCAAGCAATACAATTTAAATATGTAGCCAACAGAAGCTTCTGGTTCTTTAAAGGATGTCTTTGAGAATTTTGTACAATTCTACCCATCATGGTAGATCATGGGTGCCCTAGCCGGTCTTGTCAAAGCTTGAATATCTTTGGATCATTCAACTTCTGGCTTATGACATTGTAAGCTTCAAAAGCTTTAACTGTTGTAAGATACAACCCAGAAGAGATAGCTACAATCTTCTCTACAACATGCTTCTTGCCCATGTCTGATGAAGTGATACATAAAAGCTCTATATTATCTTCATTTATTGTTTCAAGATGATATCCATTTCGGTGAATATCTATGAAACTTAATAGATTTCTCAAAGATTTAGAGGAATACAAGGCATCACTGATTTTCAGTTTTGTACCTCCTGGAAAGATAATATTGGCTCTTCCAGAACCATCAATTAAATTTGTTGAACCTGAGATAGTGTTTACTTTTGCCTTATATCCTTTCAAAACAGTAAAATACTTATTACTGCGAAATATTGTATTAGTCGTGTCGTTATCTACCAAACAAATATCTTCACCGTTATGATTAATTTTTGATAGATTACTACTGGAATCCATATCCTTCACAACAAATATAATACAAGAATAAACAAAGAGTTAAGAAAAACTCTTATATTAAACATGTAATTACACAAAAAAATATGGTATACGTTGCATATAATTACACCAAAAAATATGGTATGCAAACCAAAATACAGCTTAGAACACACAAAACTACACTACAAAATTTACAGATTCTTAACTAGTACACGTAACTAATTAGGTTCATCATCATCTGACTTATTAAGAAAATCAGATATATCCCACTTATCTTCTTCTAGATTTGTAAGAAAATCAAAGTCTAAGTGGGGAGACCTAGTAGAAACACCATTAGTTTCGATAAGATTTGTTTCAATATCAGTTGCAGGACGCTTCAGGGATGACTGATATAAATTAAAAAGATGTTTAGCAGTACGACAGGTACGCGACCAATGTCTAGTTACACCACAACGGTAACAAACATCTTCCTTGTTCTTTACAAGCTTGTCAGACAAATCTTTGCCCTTTTCTGGCTTCTGCTCTTTCTTTGGTGCACCACCTTTCCACTCCTGGTGGTTTGGCTTAAACCCTGAATTCTTTTCATCATCATTTTTCTTACCACGACCACGTTTACCTTTACCCTTATAATTACCTCGTCCATTACCACCTGCAGAATTTGTTGTTGCGTGTGCTTCAAGCACAACAATAGAGCCAACAGGACGAGATTCATGATTTCTCAGCAATAACTCATTATTTTGTCCTGCTACAAGCAGACATGAAATTAGTTGCAAATATTTCTTACAACGACGCTCTCGGTATTGTTGCTGCAAGACAATACTCGAGGCGTGAAAGTGGTAAAAGTTTTCTCTAGTAATTGATCATCAGCTACATTTTCACCGCACAATTTCAGCTGTGAGGCTATTTTAAACAACGCGGAATTATAATCAGATACGGATTGAAAATCCTGAAAACGTAATTCAACCAGTCATTTTTAGCTTTGGGGAGAATGACCATCTTCAAGTTCCTGCAAGGATACTCCGATGCCTAAGTAAGTAAGAGCTCACTGCAGGTTTTTATAGAGAGAAAAGGATTAGTGAATCTGTACCTTTTGAGTTTGATTTCCGCCTTTATTTATAGGTAATAAGTGAGATGAATCTAGAGCCATAATCTCCCAGATTCATTAAGGCATGTACCTGGGCCAATTGCCAACCAGGTTCATCCATACATAATGTATTTGACCACATAATTAATTATATACATCCCCTATTTTTGGGATGACCATATAATTAATTATATACATCCCCTATATTTGGGATGATTTTGTATCCAGACCTATAATTGTCCAGATTTATTTCTTAATTCATCTTTGAATATATACCTGGTCTTGATTAGAAGCAGATCCATTCTTTTATAGAGATACAATGAATGTAGTCAGTTTTGGTAAAAGGTATTTGTAAATTGGGCTTTCTATAAAACCCATGCTCCGGCCAAAACACACAACTCTTTACTTGATTAAGATTTATTGGGTTGAAATCTACTGGGCCTTCTGTAGCTAAATATATGGTACAAACATCGTCCCCTCTTAACCTTTCAACTTGTTGGTAGGCTAAGAAAATGTACCGACACTTTGATTAAGTTGACATGGCATCCCAACGCCCCCGAGATGATATAATTTACTTTCTCTTAGAAGCTCAACTTGATAGCTAACAAAATTTAGCCATACAACATCATATATGTTGGAGAAGTAGCTGTTAAAGCTGATGATGTCGGAAAAGATGAATTATAAGTACTTGGGCTTGATATCTTGATTCAAGTGTAAGTGGAATGGTGGCCCAATTTGGTTGGTTTGATAGAGAAGTAATATTGTCGGTAAAGGAGCCGTTGATGTTGTAATAAGCTCGCTCCAATGCCCATTTCAGATTAGCAGGCCACTAGTATTTAACTAGAATTGCATGAGTTTTTACTGAAAAGTAATTTCGTCAAAAGTCTGAGCAATCTTCATATGCAATTTCAAATCTTGTGCATGACTTCGTTTCCACTTGATGGTTTTAAGAATATCCTGGTATCAATTGTCTGAACATTGTACTCAGACGCCCACAACTGCTTGTCGAAATTACATGAGTAACCTACTTGCGAACAAGGTTGCACTTGGTGTTGTGGCCTGAATTTTCCGTTGTTGAATGAAAGACTTATATCATAACTTGTAAGTCATGTGGTTGTTGTTGTAGCAAGGTGTTATGTGTGTATTGTGCCAACGTCATTGCACTCATTGTTTAGGAAATCTAGCACCTTGCTTGCGTGAAGTACGAGTCCTTGTGCTTATGTTGATGCAACCCCAATTGACGTTTTGATGATGACATTCTCTCCACTTGGATGGTTGTGAATGTTAGAGCATTGCTCGGTGAACCCGCTGATGTTGCTATCTCAAGTCAGTTGTCAAGTTTATGAGACAAAAACACAATCCTTGATAAGTATACTCAACAACCTCGGACTAGGATAGTTTTAGGTAATCGAGACGAAGACTGATGAAGACAAAGACCGAAGCTTACTACTTGATAAATCATAACGTCCTCGCTGAAGGTTAGAAAGGTATTTTCTTTCCGTATCATTTTTACCATTTCTATCATACCAATAGTCTATGATGTTGTTTATATGATCCGAAGGTATTATAGGATTTTCTCCTTTGCAATTGTCACACTTGTGATAATATGTATAGGTAGAGTATGTTGAGTTGTCTCTTGAAATGACCTCAACGGTGAACGCGTACATGTGTTGCCTTTGACATTTCAAAGAACGAGCTAAGTCTGTATGAACGCGTACATACAAGTTCAATAATTCTCCTGGATTCTCCTGACTGCTCTGTGAACGCGTTCATATAAGCCATGCGAAAACTTCCAACTTCCATATCTTGAAGTTTTCGGTCTAGGCATGATTAGTTCTCGGACATTGTCGTGACTTGGCCCATGTAATTCAACAACTTAATCCAAGCGATGTTCAAACTAAGTATTTGGACCAGAAGTCGCAAAGCGATGTCCAAACAAGCATTGGACCAGAAGTCGCGAACCTTCAAACAAGGTTGAGTCTTCTTTAACTTTTGGCTTAGTCCAAAGTTCTTAGAAGATTGAGAATGGGTATTCAAGTTATGGACTTTTCTAGTTCCGGAACTTGCTTGAGCCCTACTCAAGGTTGTTTAAACTTTAAGCAAAGCCTCCCTTGGTGATCACTATAAATAGATGACCTTCTGCAAGATACAATCTCAATCCTATACACATCTGTGTATCCTTGCATAAAGGTTGGTCGTCATCTCGAAGTCCTTTTGGACTACGACTATTGAAAGACTTCACTTGAGGATCGTGAAGCACAGGTCGGAAGTAAATTCCATCTTGTATCTTGGGTCGATTGAATTCTCTCAATCTTATCACGACCAAGATTTGATAGAAACTTCGTAAGGTAGATATTGTATCGTAAACCCTAGAAGTTCCCAAACGCAAATTCACGAACAAGGTTTCATACTAAGTTCGTCTCGCGTTTGGAGGTAAAGTTGTTTAGGGTAGATCAATAAGCCCTATTCAACATCTCGATTTCCATTAACCTTGACTTTAAGTCTAAAGGAAATCACAATCGTATTCTTGTTTGATTACTTGGATACTTTTGGACGTCCTGTTAGAGGCAGGGTAGCGCTAGTCTTCACGAAGGGAAGTGGAGCAACTCCTAGGCCTGTAAAGGACGTCAGCTAGGGGAATCAAGTACATAGGCTACTGCGGGAGCCAAGAGAC
>JAJJMA010012560.1:0-12986 GCA_023529015.1 Papaver nudicaule | reverse complement strand
CAGATAAATGCAAACCTCCCACTTTTCTTTGTTTCGAAGGACAGGACGATCCCACAATCCACCTAAGGTATTATAGAAGAGCAATGGCAAAATGGGAGTGGGACGACAAAGTGATGTGCAGATTTTTCCCATCAAGTCTAAAAGGCCCTACTTTGGCATGGTATGATGACCTTCTTTCCTACTCGATTAACTCTTTTGAGGAATTAGCAAATGCGTTCATCACCAAGTACTTATACAATAAAAGGACTAGGGCTGGCTTAGATCGAATGTTTGCTCTTGCCATTGGGCCAAGAGAGAGTTATCAAGAGTTAAGAGATAGATGGATCAAAATCGGACAAGAAATTGGAAGTGTGAATCCTGAAATTAGTATCAATTGTTTTAAATGGGCACTGGACCGCATGAGTAACCTTTTTGTAGATATCCATAGCCAAAAGCCTAAGACCGAAGGAGATCTCATGGTCCTAATTGACAAGCATATCAGACTCCAAGAAATTCAGAAAGATAATCCTAGAGCTCAGCTTTCATCCAAAGCCGCACAACGTACTGACTCAGTGGAGCCTGAGCCCTCAGCTCCTAAAAGAAATTATGAACCTGCAAAAGCTCCATATCCGGATAAAAAAGCCAGGAATGAGGATTACAAGCAAAATGATCGCAGGCCCAATAACTTCAAGAAAGGAGTATCATTCAATGATATAATTTACACCAAGCTGAATGCAAGAATTGTCCAAATAATGGCAGCCATCGAAAATCGTCAAGACTTTGAATGGCCGCACACACGAGGTCGACAACATGACAAAACGGCAAACCACCCTGAAAGGTGTGACTACCATGATTTCAGGGGTCATACAACTGAAAGATGTAAGAACCTTAAGGACCAAATCCAAAAAATGATCGATGCAGGAAATTTGAATGAATATGTGTTGAGCCCCAATGATGTGGTCCGTCCACGAAAAGATAAAAACGTAAAACTACCTGACAATCAAATTATCCACATGATAACTCATTCGGAGCATTATGATCCATCCCTCTCAGGAGATGTAGGACGGAGATTGAGGAAAAGAGTTGAAGATCATGAGATGTTTAAAATTTATGGAGTTATTATAGAAGACTGGGAAGAATGGATGTCTGCCCCACTTACTTTTTCCTCTGAGGATGTAGATCAAGAGCTGGAGACCCATAATGATGCCTTAGTACTCACTCTACCGATCTCAGGATGGCATGTCACTAAGATCTTAATGGATTGAGGAAGTTCGTTGAACGTACTTTTCTACGATACCTATAGACGAATGGAGTTTACTGATGAGCAACTCACCCCTTCACGTTTTACCATTTATGGGTTTAATAGAGCGGTGTCCAAACTAAGAGGAGAAATAGTGTTGGAAGTCAGGGCAGGACCAATTCGAATTAACACGAGGTTCAGTGTGGTCGAAGCTCCTTCCCCCTACAATGCAATCATGGGCAGATTATGGGTACATCGACTAAAAGGAACAACTTCGACATACCATCAATTTTTACGTTTTCCAGGGCCTCCTGGAGAGTTCCAAATTAAAGGAGAACAGATGGACGCAAGAAGTTGCCAGGCAGAAGAGACTCAACACAACGTGGAAAAGGTGCAAGCACTTCAAAATCTGAAAAAGGAAAAGAAGGAAAGTATCAAAGAAGAAAAATATCAGCAATATTTGAAAGATGTTGAATGCCAAAGATTAGAGTGTGTCTCAGGAGCAAGCATCAATGATAAAGTACTCAGTCGAGACGATCCAACTACTGAAGTACTCAGCAGTGAAGTTGCCATCTCGGCAATTAAGCCAGACAGTGAGGCCGTCAAATAACAATTAAAGAAAGCTTTGTTTTTTGGTAGCCCTACACCTATTTTTTCTGCATTAGAACCAACGAAAGAGGTCGATATAGGTGGTGAAGACACACCAAGAATGATAAAAATAGGCACATTAATGGGGAAAGAGCGTGAGCACCAGTTACATGAACTTCTGAAAGAATATGCAGACATCTTTGCATGGAAGATGTCAGATATGCCAGGCATAGACCCTGAAGTAGTGACCCATAAACTAAGAATCAAGGAGGGATCAGCACCATTCAGGCAAAAGGTGTGAAAAGTATCTTCAGAGTACCATCACGAGGTGGAAAAAGAGCTCAGAAAGCTTCTGGAAGCAGGGTTCATTAGAGAAGTCGTATGTCCCACGTGGATCTCAAATATGGTTTTGGTACCAAAAAAGAATGGAGGAATACGTATTTGCATCGACTTCACCAACCTTAACAAAGCCTGTCCTAAAGACAGTTACCCATTGTCAATCATTGATCAACTAGTGGACGCCACAGCAGGCCATGAGCTCCTTTCTTTCATGGATGGGTATTCTGGATATAATCAGATCGCACTAGATAAGGATGACCAGGACCACACTGTTTTCTTTACCCCGCATGGACTGTATTGCTACACTAGAATGCCTTTTGGACTAAGAAATGCTGGGGCAACTTATCAGAAGCTGATGGACAAGATTTTTAATCCATGGATAGGTCACACTTTAGAGGTCTATGTTGACGATATGCTAGTCAAAAGTAAAAAGGCGATTGACCATTTGGAGAACCTAAGAGAAATTTTTCAAGCAATGAGATCCTGCAGGATGAAAGTCAATCCAGAGAAATGCACTTTTGGAGTTACATCGGGATTTTTTTTTGGGATACTTGGTAACAAAAAGAGGATTGAAGTAGACCCCAGCAAAATTCAAGCAATCGTGAATATGCCTTCACCTAAGAGCCTCAAGCAAGTTCATAGACTAAATGGAAGTCTGGAAGCACTAGGGAGATTCATTGCGAGATCCTCGGACAAATTAAAACACTTCTTTGACATTTTGAAAAAAGAAAGCAAATGCGCATGGAATGAAAGCTGTGAGTCAGCATTTTCAAAAATCAAAGAGTACCTTGCATCCATACATATATTGCAAAAACCCGAGCCTGGGGAGGTCCTAGCACTTTATATTGCGACATCAGAGAACGCAGTAAGTGCGGTGTTAGTAAGAACTATCACAAAGGTAGAACAACCCATCTACTACGTCAGCAAGACCCTCAACCAAGCAGAGAGAAATTATACTAGGATAGAGCAACTAATCCTGGCACTAGTTTTCGCCTCACAGAAGCTGCGCATTTATTTTCAGACTCACTAGATCAGGGTTCCAACAAAAGCCCCACTGGGGATAGTCTTAAAAAATGTTTCAGCAGTAGGAAGGGTGGCCAAATGGAATGCACAATTAGACCGGTTCGATATCATATTCGAATCCTGAACCGCTCTGAAGTCTCAAGTATTGGCAGATTTCCTTGCAGATTTACCATTAAATGATGTGAAGCAGAAATAGAGGACCTTCCGGAAGAAATTGCGAGTGAAAAAAAGCCCAGTAGCATTTTGCAACCCTCCAACAAACGAAGATGGGAAGTATTTGTGGATGGATCAAAGAATGATGAAGGAAGCGGGATTGGGAAAGTCATTACTACCCCCCACTGGGGATATAATGGTACATTCATTTCGTTTGGAATTTGGTGCTGTCACAAATAATATTGTTGAATATGAAGCAGTCATCCATGCATTAAGAATCATCCTAGAACTTGGGATATCAGATGTGCGACTTACTAGTGACTCTCAGTTAGTCATTAGGCAGTTAGAACTAAAATATAGAACAATGGATGACAACTTGGTGTCTTACATGACTTTGGCGCAAAGTTTGGTATCCCAGATACCAAATATCACTCTCAGGCACTTATGCCGCAAGGATAATCGACATGCAGACGCACTCGCTTATATTGCTTCCATGACCCGCAATAAGAAAGAAACTTCGATTAAGTTGGGGAGAATCTATGAACCATCAGTTGAGCTAAAGCAATCTTCTGAGCAATGTGCTACGACGAGATCTGGCATGAGTCATCAATGGAATGCTGACCCAGGACTAGAAGAGAATTTGGAAGATGGAACAACTTTCCAAGATGATGAGATACTCCCTAGAACTGTAGAGAAAGGGAAGAATGCCGCACTACTACCTAGAGAGAATGATGGTAACCCAATGAAGAAAGCCCGCATCAGACTTTCCTCATCAACCTTAAAAGAAAATGATTGGAGAACACCACTAATCCAACACTTAAACGGTACAATTGTATTAACAAATGCCTCTGACAGAAAGAAGTCAGGCATAAGGGTGAGAAATTAGAGGCTAAGAGATGGAGTCTTATATCGTCAATCTTTCCTACGACCATTATTAAGGTGCCTATCACAAGAAGAGGGGCACAAAATACTACTAGCCATCCATTATGGTGATGCTGGTAACCATAGTGGAATGAGATCTTTGTCACACAAAGCTAAAACCCAAGGATACTATTGGCCTTTCATGAATAGAGACGCAACGAATATGTCTCGCAGGTGTGAGGAATGTCAGCGCTTCGCTAGAAAAATCAAAGCACCAGCTACATCACTCAATTCAGGCATGAGCCCTTGGCCTTTTGTGAAATGGGGAGTGGACATTGTAGGACCATTAATCGAAGGAACAAAAAAAAGAAGATACATAATTGTGGCCACTGATTACTTTACAAAATGGGTAGAGGCAAAGGCTCTTGCACGAATTAGAGATATTGACGTATTTAAATTTTTATTTGAGAATATAATTTGCAGATTTGGAATACCTGCAATTATAGTCTCAGATAATGGAAAACAACTCTCAGGAAAGAACATTGACAAACTGTTCAGCGCATTCAATATTCAAAAGAGCAAGTCAACTCCCATTTACCCTCAGAGTAATGGCCAAGCAGAGGCCACCAACAAAACCATTGCCCTAAACCTAAAGAGAACTCTAGATCTCAATAAAAAAAAGTTGGTGCGAACAACTACACAACACTCTATGGGCCTATCGAACCACAAGAAAAGAATCAACGGGAGAAACTCCTTTTTTACTAACCTATGGCGCAAAAGCAGTGATCCCAACAGAGGTCATCATGCCAACAACAAAAACTGAAGCTTAGGAAAAAATGCTTAACACAGATCTCATGCTCGAAAAGTTAGATGATATAGAAGAAAGAAGAGAAGTGGCATTACAAAGAATGGAAAACTACAATCGAAGGCTAGCCACATAATATAACAAAAAGCTAAGAAAATTTGTAGTGGGGCAATATGTTTTGAGAGAAATTCCACCCTACCAGAAAACTAGACAATGGGGAAAATTTGCACCAACATGGGGAGGACCTTACGTCATACATGACGTCGCAGGCAAAGGCTCCTATTACTTAAAAAATATAAAAGGGAACTGTTATGCCACCCTTGGAATATCAAATATTTAAAACCTTACTATCCGTTAAAAAAAAAAAAAGTGGTGCTTGATCCCTTCCATAAGGGTACGTAGGCAGCCATACTTCACGGTTCAGCACCTAATTACTCTTAAAATATTGAGACACAGAATAGCCCTCTAACTCTCAGGTCACTGATAGCACTCAGTGTATGACCTTTACTCAGCACGACCATGATCTGAGTAAGAAACATTGAGACACAGAGTATCCCTCTAATTCTCAGGTCACTGATAGCACTCAGTATATAACCTTTACTCAGCACGACCATGATTTGAGTAAGAAATATTGAGACACAAAGTAGCCCTCTAATTCTCAGGTCACTGATAGTACTCAGTGTATAACCTTTACTCAGCACGACCATGATTAGAGTAAGAAATATTGAGACACAGAGTAGCCCTCTAACTCTCAGGTCACTGATAGCACTTAGTGTATGACCTTTACTCAGCACGACCATGATCTGAATAAGAAATATTGAGACACAGAGTAGCCCTCTAATTCTCAGGTCACTGATAGCACTCAGTGTATAACCTTTACTCAGCACGACCATGATCTGAGTAAGAAATATTGAGACACAGAGTAGCCCTCTAATTCTCAGGATACTGACCTCACTCAGTATATGTTCTTTATGAAAAACAACTATTCGAATAACAAGCAACTCTAACTTTCAAGCTAATGATCAAACAAAGAAATATTACTTAAATATTCATAACAACATAAAAGGAAATAAGATCCTTCAAGACAAGAAGTTAACTGTTACAAAAAGAGAACTGATTGCCAAAAGAAAAAAAACATAATGATTACATTCCAGGCTAGCAAAGTCCAAACTAAAATACATATAATCAAAGGCAATCAGTCCCATCCTGCATAGCTAAAAGAACTCACACATCATTGAGAAGGATTTCTCATGCGCGCGGCAAGCACAGGAGGTAACTCAGCAGGTGGGGGACGAGGGATTTCTTCTTTGGTTTTGGACTCAGCATAATCAATCACCTCATTAATACTCTTAACCATCTCCACGTGCGCATCATACTTAACCTCAGCAATACGAATATCAACACTGGTATGAAGCTCAGACAGTTCACAACTTTGTTGTCTCACGAACGGCAGCAGCAGCACGATCACTCTCAGAGCGAGAGAAAGATTGCCAGAATGAGGTCTGACCCTCCTGCGTCACTAGGTCTTTCTGTTTTTTATCAAATTTTGTACCTGCTTCATCAAGTTTTCCCTGGAGCTCTGTTATAAGGCAAAAGGGAAAATATAGTCAAACATTAAGAATAAGAAAAACAAGAAGGCAAAAGCGTAGTATACATGACACTAGCAATAATACTAATCTAAATCTACCTTCTTCAAAGATTCTTCATATCGTAAGCGAGCAAACTCGCTCTCAAAGCTCCAAGCAGATTGTTTCAACCTATCTAAATGGATTTTTGATTCATTCTCTACCTTCCTAAGGCGTAAAATTTCGGCACGAGCATCCCTCAGGGCAGCAGATTGAACAGTAAGACTAGATTCAAGGCTATCTCGCTCAAACGCCATTGATCGCAAAGAATTTTCTAAAATAAGAATCTTCCCAGCTGTTTCATGTGAGGAATCTTTCCACCAACTAATCTCACTAGCTGCATTTATCCTAGAGGCATCATACTCATTCTTAAGAGACACTAATTTATCTCTTAACTCACAGCACACAGAGTTCAGCTTGTTTGAGGCATCCACCTTACGGTTCCATTTAAGCATCATTTTAATTATCTTAAGCTCTAAGAAGGATTCGCGTTCACGAAGACGAAGGTTGTCAAGATATAATGTCATAGGATCCGAAGGGGTTGCCACCAACCAGATAAGGGTAAATTCAGAAGATACCCAAGCAAAATAAACATATCCAAATAACAGTGATGGGGCATAAAAAATAGGTACTTACCAGAGATTTTAGATTCAACAACAACTTTCTCCTTGCGCGCCCTCTCAACAACATTTCGTAATGTTTCAGCCTCACGCTCCAGTTCCTCAATACTTAAACCCTCATCGTTCTTCAAAGATTTCTCCTGTTCGGCAACTCGCTCCTTTTCAACAATTATCTCTTTCTCACACTGATTGTTGCGGGCCTCAAGCATCAATGACTTACATTGAAACAATTGCCGAAGAAGAAAATTGCATTGGTGAGCCTTAGCCATCTACGCAATACCGAATAAAAAGATCAGAATATATAGGATATGTATATCACATAAGGGCAGAGAAAACTGAAACTCACCAAAAGAACATTGTTCTGGGGCAAGCCGTATGCCTCACCATCAGCATATTTAAAAATTTCCTCAACAGAGGAAGGAAGGCCCAACTCAAAATTTTGCCCAATATAATTCGAAGGATTGGCAGTCCAAGCTGCTTTGACAGTCTCAAAAGGAGTAGCACGCATACGAGCCCATACTGCGGCCTCAACACCAGTATCAGTAGCACTTGGAGAAGCAAAAGGAACAGAAAAATAACCATGATCAAGACCCCAACGAAAAACAGCATTATCATTGGAAAGATTAATGTTTCCAAAATCTGAAGTAAAACTTTTGAGAATCGTGAGAACCAGGCGCCATCAATCGAAACTGACTCTCTACTGACTGCCTCACAGACTCCAGAATCTCAGCATTGGATTCAATCTGTTGTCCATCAGTTTGACCCTCAGTATTGGCTCTAGCTTGAGCACCAACATTAGGAGTGTCACTAGACGTTTGGCCAGCATTACTCAGAGCAGCTTTAAAGCTCCATCCCAAAATAGGAGAATAAGGCCTAGGTAGTGAAGACATTATACTAGAAACCCCAGCTGATTGAGTACTCGATTCCGCACCACAAAACCCTTTCCCAAATGAAAGCTCACCAGTTGTGCGAACAGGGGAAGAATACTTAACATCTTTGGAACCCCTTTTCTCATAATCAGTACCCTCACTCTCTTCATCATTCAAGAATATATTTTCAAAACGATCCTCAGGTAAATCACCTCCATCATGATAAGTTGAACGCAGCGGAGACTGCTGCACTGCTGGGACTCACCCACCAAATGAGCACCAAGCTCTTGGTCTTGGGTATCTCCACCACCTTCTACTTCATCCTGATCTAGATTAACGGCTTTGTCCATACCGTCATGGTTTTGTTCTCCAGTCTCATCATCATCATTCTCAGGACTATTGGCTTCATCGTCATTGGTGGGAGAAAACTTATCCCTCTTAGTAGCCTATGCAGCAAAGCAAGCAAAATACGTGTTAGGGGCAGAATAACGAATAAGAGAAACAAACACCAACAACAATACAATAACACGTACCCTGCCAGCTTCAGTACCATCACCTTCTTCTACCCCACCAACTTCAGAAGTGGTCTCAGCACCCTCCGGTGACGTCTGGAAAATAGAAAAATCATTGGTAAGAAAGAGGCTCTCGCAAAAATTAAAAATTAAGTCCTCACAATGCAAGAACGCAGTACCAAATATCTGTGAAAGAAAAGAAAAGCTCAGCCAAATTACATACCTGAGCATAATCAAAGTTAAAACCTTTAAAGTTAAAGGCCCAAGGACAGTAATCTCCGTAACGACCAGGATGACAATCTCTGGGAGGCCCAGAGCGGGCCTTATCATTCTATTTCCATCCCCAGACCCAGGGATCAATTATCTCCACAGGAGTAGCATCCCACTTAAAGCCACGAGTTTTCCGCAGAATATCAGAAGCTGGTAGAGGAGTGGGTTCATCATGAGTCTCAGTACCAGGAACGATACCTCCCTCAAGCTCTTCCAAGAGACGAACCTCTTACGAGGAAGCCGTTTGGGTCCCACACTCCATTTCACTCTGTTAGTCTGTGACATGAAATCGCTATAGATTTTGTTGAAATTCTCAGGGGTGTACAATTTCCTTTCTTCCTTTTTGGGTTTAAAAGACCTCATTTTGGTAACTCTTAGAACGAAGTCGACACTCAGAAAGAATTCTCCACCAATTACCATTATAGATAAAGACAGGACGACATTAAGAAGATTTGCTCTTCTTAGGCATATTTCGGTTAGCTAGAAAGTCATAAAAAAGTATCTCCATTTTCGTAGAGGGGAAGACGCATCCCAGCCTCCAAAGCACCAACAGTAGTCAGGAGACGCTGAGAGTCATAAGGATAATCCTTTATCATATCATAAGTAAGCCGGTCCCCCTGGTCAGGATCGAAAAATCGAACTTCAAACCCTTGAAGATGATGACGCCTTTTAAAATTCTCAAGATTGATGTTTTTGTAGCTATTGCAAGGAAAGTCCGCACGAGATCTCTTCTTTTTGGTCTCAGTCTCAGACCCTTGATGAGAGGACTCTGGGATGGGAGAAGGAGATTTAGGTGAAGGTTCTCGTAGAGATTGTTGAGGAACAAGTGAACCAGGAGAAGACGACTTCTGAGGCTTTCTTTTCCCAGGAATAGTGGTGATTTCTTTACCCGCACTAGAAGTGGCTGCAACTTTCACAACTTTAGGAACCTTCCTAAGAGGACTTTTATCAGCATCATTTTTTACAGATCCAGAGCTGGGTTGCACAGACTCGGACGCGGTGACGCGGACACGACACGACATGGACGCGGACACGAGCACAACCTTAAAAATGTAGGACGCGGATACGTTTATACACATTAAATTTTATAATATGTTTATGTATGATAATATAACTGTCCAGACATATTAACAACCAAAAATCAATAATATAGTCCAAAGTACACGCAGAAAATTAAGAATTGAACCAATTAGATATTTATATGGTGAATCAGGTGATACAATCGTGGTAGTGAAGATTGTAGAGGTTAAATTTTGTGAGTAAGTCGTGTCATACATACGGTGGGAGAAGGGTGGGGTGGCAACTTGCAAGTATTGCTAGATGTAAAGCTTTGGGACTTGGGAGGGTCGACAAATGTGTATGAAAATTTTATAAGTAAATTTTGTAAACCTAATAATGATGTCCCCCACTTTCTTTACGTCTTCCACCATCTCCCTTCTTCCTCAACTTTTCCTCCCTCTTCCCCCTTCACTATTATGGCAGTAGCATCACCATTAGCAGACAACAACAACAACAGTCAATAATCCTCCTTTAAAATTATTATTTAATCGACTAATCTCTTCACAAAGAGACTTTAGTTGATCAATTCTTCTAGCAACAACAACAATTTTGCAACCAGCTTTTGCTAGATCTAAACAAAATTGACGACCTAAACCAGCTGATGCTCCAGTTACTATTCTTATTAGATTTCTACATGGTTCTAAATAATTCTCCGTTTTTCACTCCCCATTGATGGTTCGATTTTGATCTGTTTTTTTTATTACAATTGTTATAATTTTTTGTTTGATATATGTAAGAGAAACACAAATGTTAGATTTGGTTGAATGAATGGATGGATAATTTGTTTTCCAGTCATGAATAATAATCAGCTCTAAAGAGAGGTTCATGTAATTAATAAAATTCAATACCAAAAGAACTTGACAGAAGACTAAAAACCGCAGCAGTACGTGTCCGAATTCAAAAACAGCGAGTCTAAGTACGCGTCTAGGTTCGTGTCCGAGGAAAAAGCGTGGGACGCACACGTGAGCTGGTCAGACGCGCGTCGTTACCGTGTCGTTGCCGCGTCCCGCGTCCAGCAAGGGTCAGACGCGGACACGAGGCTAAATCCAACGCGTCTGTGCATCCCAGATCCAGAGGGCTCAGCAGTGGTAGACCTAAGTTTCCTCGGCTCCTTGACACCTTCTTTATTTAAGGAATACATCACTGAAATGAGAGAAGCTTAAGTCAATAATGCCGCATGAAATAAGATAAAGACACCCAATGACTAACCCAAATCACGTCCGCACTAAAGCATGGGGCACTAATAGTCTGAGACAATGATGTGACCGCACTATAGTGAGGGGCACTAATAGTCTGTGTCACTAAGATGTCCTCACAGAATAAAGAGTGGGGCACTAAGGGACTGAGTCAGTAACATGTCCACATCAAAGAGAGAGTGGGGCACTAATAGTCTGACTCAATGATGTATTCTCACTAAAGAGTGGGGGACTAATAGCCTGAGTCAATGATATATCCTCATTAAAGCAAGGGTGGGGCATGAAATTGTGAAGACATCATAACTCAACAGTCATGCATACCAGATTTTAACAACGACAAAGAGCAAGTATAAGGGCAAGAAGACATCAAGCATAGTAAGGGCGCCATAAAAACTATGGTGACAAGACACAAGAAGCCTGAGGTAGCAGGACCTCACTCGTATGCGAAGATTAAACCAGCATTTCCATAGGATTATCATCATGACAGAGAACAGGGGCAAAGTATATATACTTTTGTATAAATATGTTCTTTGCCATGATTCAAAACCCAGGAGCATAAATAAAAATTCACACAGACACATGAAGAACAGTGGCAGGGGCAATAGATGCGAGTAATGATGTAAATAAACCAGTCTCAACAAATCAAAGGGATCATAATCAAATGTCAGCAAGAAGGAAGAGAATATATGCAAACCCTAGCCATGATTATATACATACAATAACGAAAACCCTAATTTCAGCCAAACCCATGACCAAATAGGCGAAAAAACAGTGAGAAAACCCTAAAAACTAACATTTTCTTTACATTCATCAAAACCCAATCATAAAAAGAAATCATGTATCAAACTTAGAAAGCGTATGAACAAGATCATAGCATGAAAAAAGAAAGAATCACCTTATCCACGGCAGAAACACCGACGAATAATGACATCACCAATCAATGATACCCGTCATTATCAGAAGAACAAAGGCTTTGAAGAAGAAGAAAACAAAAGCAAAGATCTTCTTAGTACTCAAGACTGAGTAATACTCAGAGAATGAAAAGAAAAGAAAGAATAAAAGTAAATGACTTTATCTATTTTCGATTTTCATATATAGGTTAAAGTCAAAGGATAGTAACCGGCGCGAACTTCAAGAAAAAGAATGCAACGTGGGGATAAATGGGAGAAAGTGAGGTGTCGTTACCATTCTACCCTTGGGGCAACCCAAACCCGAATGCAAACCGACAGGGGCAAACTGTTGGTACATAGTACCCACCACCCACGTGTAAGCATCTGAGAAGAGGAGGTAAGATAAGCAAGACAGGAGCGAAGCACCGAGTAAGACCCCAGGCTTCTACGTCTCATCTCGAGTAAGGGTTCGGAAGAAGGGTTGAGATCTACTGAACCCTTATCCATCTAAAGTAAGAATCCAGATGAAGGGCTGAGAACCATCCACGATAAAGCTGATGGGACTAGACCTCAAGAGACAGCTGGATCCGCATGGGGAACACCCAACTACCCACATTAAATGCCCGGTCAGAGAAAGTCAGAAGTCAAGAGACGCATGTCAAGTTATTGGCGATGGAAAGGAACATGAGCCGCACTAGGAAGAAGACTTCAGTTAGAAGTAAGCAAGGTGTCGCGGACTCAGAGAAGAAGGCCGCACTACTAAAGGAAGTGAAAGGAGCCCACCAGGTGTGAACACAATAATCTGGGAACCGCCTTAAGACTTCTATAAATACTCAGCTCAGTGGAATGAGTTGGGAACGGAATTTTGGGTGCAAGATTGAGAGAGAAGAACCGAGTTATAAGCTAAGAGAAAGTAGTTGTCAATACCATCTTGTAATCTTACTCAAAGTCATTAAG
>JAJJMA010012542.1:0-11997 GCA_023529015.1 Papaver nudicaule | reverse complement strand
TGACCTTAATTCATAATGGATGACCATTTATGCATATTTAGGTTCGTCCACAGTGTTGACGAAAACGATAATCAAGGAGAATTTTTCTGTAACAATAATTTCCAGAATAAGAATGACATATCTTTTGATGCAATTTTAATGGGAGGTGGAAGACCATCGTGCTCACAATAGATTAATTCACGATTTAGTGATCATAGTTTAGCTGATATACCTTGAATACAATACCTGGGTTTAGGGAGATTTCCCAAATATCCCCTTTTTGTCTTCTCAGTAAGTATGCTAAAAGTAATTAAAGTATCAGCAATTTGATGCTAATCTCTTAAAAACTTAAAGACAATACTTGATACATTGCTCTAATATTTATTGTATTTTCCTTTGGAATAATGTAATACTACTAACTAGTAAAGACTTGGAAAAGCATGAGCTTTCATTTTTGGAATGAAAATGATTATTTCTCTTTTTTTGGGTGGCTTGACAATGTAACTTTAAGTGAATATTCAAAGAAGTCTTCTTTGAATGAATGTTGTAGAGTGGGAAATGGAGTGGAGTGTTTTTTTTGTGAGTGTTCTTCGATGTCTTTTTCTTTAGTTGAATGTTTTTCCATTTGTAGTAGGGGCCTTTTATAGTGTGGGAAAAAGAGGATTGGTGAGAGAAAATATTATTTTAAAGGAATGAAGTGGGAGACAAAGTGTTATGGGGTGAGAAAAAAAAGGGATGATTGATTTTGGGTGGAGAAAATAGGGATGATTGATTTTTGGGTGAGAAAAATAGGGACGATTGATTCTTTCGGGAAAACCAAAAGGGGCCTCCTTTTTTTTTTCTTTGGATAAAGAAAAGGTAGGATAAAGTAGCATAGATTTTGTTTTTCTAATGCTAAAAGCGGAGTGAAAGTGAAATGGTAGTGGGGTGAAAGTAGGATGATACAGGGTACTCCATAATGGAGCAGATGATATTATCTGGTTTGAAGGTGTTTTCTTCTTGTGTCCGGCTTCAAAGGGCTTTTCCTGTGTCCGGCTCTAGAACGACTTTCTTTGTGTTGGGTTCCAGAGTATAAGCACGGTAATTTATTACTGGTGCGAAATTGGGTGTTAACAGGTACTATGGCTCATTTCCAGATGGGGTGCTTGGAGATGCCACCAAATACACATCTAAAATAAACTCTTTACAACTGCAGTATTGGTGGAGCAAGAAAAAAAAAAACAACTGTACCCAAATAGATGAAACACGGGTTTTTAAAAATATGCATGCTATCAGTGAAGACATTCTAGATAAATTAGCTTGGAGATTAATTCAGAAGGAAAATGCTATGTGGACAGGTGTTAGAGGGAAAATATTTTCAAAAACTGTTGTGCATCCTTGTTGATCTAATTTTACTATTCCCTGCGATGCAAATATTTCAGAGTCCTCCTTGTTTCGGTTTCTTCTAAATTTAAGTTGCACTGGTTGTTAATATCTTCTTATGAGTTTATTTTGACACTCAACAACTGGGTAGTATGCTCACAACTTCAAAATGACGACTAAGAACCCAAATGCGAAGTTACCTGGTATGAGTCTCATATTTTGATTTAGTGTACTATAGTTTATGTTAACTCAAATCTAATCTAAATATGGAATATTTGTGTTTTATATTTTTTTATATTTTGATTCAGTGTATTATAGTTTATGTTAACTCAAATCTAACTTAAATTATGCAATACTTTTATTTTGTTTTTCAGGGAAGCTAGTTATTAATGATTTGATACCAATTCCGTTCTTATCTCATTTGGTTGTTATTCAACCAAGGGATGTTGTTTCGTATGCAACGTTTTATTTGAGCGCATGAAAACTATCAAATCCTATTTTTGATAGGGTGAGGGAAAAAACGGATATGTATAATATTTTATTTGCGGGACCTTTTGAATATGAAATAGCTAAAGAATTCAGAACTGAGGTATTATTTTTTGTCTTCTTATATGTTTTTTTAATCTTAAAAAAATGGATTATTTTTCGACTGAGTTGTAGGTATTATTTTTTAGTGTGAAAAAAATTGATTATATTTTTGTCTTAATTGTAGATTTTTTTTTTCCAATGTTGGGTTCAAGTGAATGGTCCTTAAAGTTGGAAAGTTCTTTAAAGAAGAATCTTCGTCGTGCCACTGGTCTACGGTGGAGGCCAAAAAACAAAGAAGTTTATGAAGGAGAGGTTAGACCTTGACTTTATAGATATGTAATATGCTAATGAAAGATAATTATAAATGCTTGCTGAACTTTCATTGAAAATACTGAGAGTTATGTATTCTTTATAGGCCACTGAACTCTTGTTGAATGAGACTGAGAACACCAGTAATATTATCCATGGACTGAAAACAACAATAGATAGAAATCGGCCCACTTTCTGATGTGTTAAGTAAGAAAATGTAATGTTTATCAAATCTCCCACTTCGCCATATTGATCTATCTTTTCATTTTTTTGGAGTCTGTCCCTGCATGTATTGCATTGGGTATATATTGTCATATATGCAAAAGTTCGAGAATTGATTTCTGCATACTGCCATCATGTGTCACCCCTCTTTATGATCATTTTCATCGCCAACAGAATGATTCAAGGTTGTCAGCTAGTCAATAACTAACTCTGGTGTTGGTAAACACCATGGAAGAGTCGGGTTCTTCTCATGGAGGAAGCAAGTTGATGAACTCATAACCACATACCGAAGGAACATACAAAAAGTTGAGTCTTGTTGGGTAGACTCAGATGTGTCCAATTTCTCATGGCCACGGATTAGGTCTATGCTAGCTAGGGTGGTAAGTATTTGTACTTCATATCATACCATCACCACATCCTGAACTGTTTGCTTCCACACTGTGTGCAATTAATCGATCACACTTTGTTTGGATCGGAAGCATGACACCGTTTAGAGTCAGTAGAGGTGTTGCGTATCTTAAGATCACCTCTTTTTTCATTCCATTTCTTCTTTGCCCTCAAAAAAAATTGTTTTGCGTCGTGCGTTATATTATAATCTGTTATTCAGTTGCATTTCACCTTTTTTTTTCACACATACACATACAAGTAGCCTTTTTGTGTTGTTACCCACACCATTTATTTTCATCTTGTTACCTTAGGCATGACATGTTCATAAATTTCAACTTACCAGGTATGTGTTGGAGACGTCATTTACATTGATATCCGGGCGGGAGCCCTTGTAAGGATTGGCAGAAGTGACGCCTTTTTCCAAAGAAAAGGATTGTGAGGAACAAATTTATGTGCCCCTTCCTAAAGGAGAGGTTCATAAGATGGAGATGATCCAGGTTAATTTTAGTTATTGTAACGTTGCATGTGATTTTCGCCAGAGTTATTGTTGTACAACATAGCTTGTATACTCCTTTACAATTCATATGTAGTTTATTTCAAATTGCTTAAATTGATAGTGTTCTTAATAGGACATAAGCCTCCATGACCTCGATAAGGCAATTCCTGGACTGCGAGGTCATGGCATATGTGCTCTGGTGCGAAAGAATTTAGTACGAGGAGATAACCTGAAGACCTACAGAGTGAAATAGATGAGGTATACATTCCTAGATATTCCAATAAATCCTTACTTCTTGGACAAATTTAAAGACAAGATTCAACTTATAGTTTAATTCCCGACAGGTTGTTAAAAAAAAAAATGGAGGAGAAGTAGAACTTCATCGTGGAGTTTTATTCATTGATGAGGTAGAGGTTCTGGTAGCTATTCCAAATCCATTTTAATGTTCACTGGTCACTTTTCTTTCCCCGGGCTTGGTTCTTGCTACAAGTATACATCCTGGATAACATTCGCTTAAACGAAACTCTGAAGGACTTGAAACCTTTGTCGTCTCCAGTAATAATCTTTGCCACAAACAAAAGTATAAGTCAACTAAGGTACATTTGTATCAATAATTAATGGTTATCACTCCTTACCAGAAATTATGTTAAAACTGTGATTTCAAATCTTATAATGATAATTTATATTGCAGTCCAAACGGTGAACGCGCGATTCAGTTGGAACCTATGGCCATCATCATACTGAAACATGTGCACCCCCAAATATTGTTCAGCTTACCTATCTGTCTTTTTTTTTTATTGTTGTAGTTACTATCTTCTTTTGAACCGTCTAATTCTATAAAGTTGTCTCTTAATGGGTTATTTTCTTTCGCATAACTCAAATTTACGAATTTGTCTGATTTATTTACATGTGAAGGAATTAGAACCAATGATATCATGTTCAGTTTCGGCATTGGAGAAAGAAGTCAAGTCCAATGAAAGTTTTATTCCAATAAATACTTTTTTCGGTGAAGGTGCAATTACAAGCTTTATGTTCGGAGTAACCAACACGGATGCGCCACTGCATACTATGGTTTATTTGATATGTGTACTTTTTTTGAGTGGCTCAAGTTTACTCATGTATACTAGTGTTCTTTTGAACCTACAAAGAATAATCAAGAAAGCTAAGGAGTCTAAGGATTGGTCCAAGGATACTGGTGAGATTTGGATGAAAAAATCTACAGTAAGCGGGATCAGATGCCAAGTCATCATAGGTTTTCTTACCGAGTCAGGGGTTATTGGTTCGGTCGTACTAATGGTTACGGCATATTTTCTGGCATAGTTTCCTCTATCATTTTATCGCACCCAGTATATCACTGTGATATTTGTATCGTTGGTATTGCTAGCTAGTTATTTGTGGCTTGTGGTAAGTATTTGGAAAAAGCTACATATGTGTTGCTGCCTGAAAAAACAGAAAACTCTGTAGTTTTTGTAATAAATATGTGTTGCTACCTATTAAAAACATTTGGAAAGGAGAATCAGTAGGAGTTGAAACTCCGAATTCTGTAACACTTGTTAAACTTTGAGGATTCATCCTCTTTATTAAGGAAAAAGTAAAATTGGTTATTTAAATTGGGTATCAAGTTTCTTATGTGGAATCACTTTAAGACGGAGTGGTGTACTCACCTTACAAGGGCGGAGATGAAGAAACTCCAGTAGACAAATCCGTATGCATTCGCATTCGTAGTACATGATATTATCTGAAAATATTAATCGGATTCACATATCCGAATAAGAAACTAATCGGATACGAATTCAGATACAGAGGTATCTAAATTTAAAAATTGTGTCCGGAATTTTATACATTATTAATAATATGTAAATTGTATTACTTATCAAAGTGTGTATTTATGTTTATATTTATATCTTATATGTTTAGTCTGATTTTGAAAATATGTTTTTTCTGAAGACTCTGTGGGGCTCAGGTAAAGCTCCCCCCCCCCCCCCCCCATTCACACACATTGTTTTTGTTATGAAACTCTGCTAGGTTTAGATTTTCTAATGTTTTATTCAGCTAATCCTACTTAATTATTATCGCATTCACTTTTAGATATGAACAAAAGGAAGTCTACTGACCTTTCTTCTCAGAAATCGAAGAAGCTTAAGATGAATGTTGACTACTGGACTTGTGACGCCACTAATTGAATGATTTTTGCCAGCTTAGCTGGTACAAGAATGTCTAGCGCCAAACTTTAATGGCGCCAGAAATTCTTATGCTAGCTAAGCTGGCGCAAATCCATCGATAATTGGCGCCACAAGTCCAAGGCCAAAATTGGACGATGGCTTTTGGGGTTGTGGTGTGTTTAAACTATGGTATGCCATTACACAGATCCCGGATTATTATAGTTTTGGGTTAATTCAGAATTCTTCGAGATATCAGAATTCATTAAATATAGTTCACACAGATAGTTTGGTTTTGACCAAGATTAGGCAGAGGCCTAAGGTCTTTTAAGTGTTAACGAGGAAACCCGACATGGTGCATCTCTATTAGCTCTCCATTGTGGTGACGACAGGCGATCCAATCTTAATATTGAGGAATTCATTCAGGAATGATATCGGTAAGGAATAAGAATTGATGGTCCTATGTCAATGCAATACTCAATACCGTGTTACAGTATGACTTTGCTCAGATCGAAGCTAAAATCTTAATTAAACCGAAGTGAGTCTGCAGAACACATTGTATTCCGAGACTTTATAATAAATAGTATTGTGTTACATTACAATTTCTTATGATTAAAGTTAACGTAAAAGAAGAGCTTGTTTAGAGCAGAGTTAGTCTGCAGAACATGTTATGTCCTGAGACCAGTTTCTAGTAGGTATATATGAAAAAAATGACTAAGCAACTAGGCAATAATCTTGGTATTTTATAAGATTCGTGAAGCATAATCAAAGGGATTTTGCGTGTTTACCCCTTCTCAAAATTCCACCATCTACATCTACCAACTCACAAAGCCTTTCAGTCAGTTGAAATCCATAGCTCCCAATTCCAGCAGTCGCCATCTAAACCCATAGCTTGCCGAACCAAGTCAAACCATTGCTTCTCTGGCAACCATTCAGTACCTAAACTTCCATGTCATTTTAGCTTCCAACTGAACTCAAACACCTCTTCAAATCATCCCTAAACACCTGGTCTAATTCACTTGGCAATCAATAAGGTGCAGCAACAAAAGAACTGGTAATTTAAGCCTTCTGAAAAACATGTTGAGTGCGTTCTGTTGATTCAGATATATGATCTTCCCTTTGATTTTTAAGTTATTGTCTATTTCCTTCCCTGCAAGTAATTAATCATTCAATACATTCCAACAACAACCTATACTTTTAATTCATTAACAGACAACAAACACTTCAAATCCTCATCAGTCTCCCACTGTTTATCACTGTCAATCGATGGCAGCAACAATCTCATTCTCTCGGCCAATTGAACCCAAACTCATTGTTGTAGCTTCAGTCTTTAGTTGAAGTGTTAGGGCATTGTCTGGTCAAACCCACTAGCGTTGGTATGTCAAGCTGGTTGTAGTTTTAGGTGTCAAAATACAATTCTTGATTTAGCATACTAAGGTTTACTTTGGACTAGGATAGATGTAGTAGAGTTTAAAGTCGATCTCCACCCTTTGAAGACGAAGATGAAGAACACACGAAGACATCAAGGACTTCATCAACAAAGGTTAGTAAATATTGAATTTTCCTTGAACTCTTGTTATTTTTATCTCTATCTATCGAAGTAATGAACTCATTATGTGGAACAATGCTTATGACGGTGAAATTACATCATTGTATATTAGCCCGAGGAGATTTGGTCCATATGATCATAGTGAGGGTAACCTTTGACCTTTGAGTAGGTCTCCAAATTATAGTGAATGGAAATACGAATTCAACGCTTCAAGAATCACTTAATTATGTTGTGTAATGAAGAAGTTATGAGTGATTTATTGAAACTGAAAAGCTTGGCTAAAAGATGAATTCGAGAAAAGGAGTAGGAAGCTTTTGGAATCTTCTAGAACTTTATGGAACACTTTTTTGAAGCGTGGCAGTTCGCGAACCGCCCACGGAAATCACGATTAGGGTTTTACCGGTCGTGTTTCTGAGGTCCATCTCCTGGTTACGATGGCCCAATTTCACACCTGTGTTGTGGTCCGTTCTGATTAGAGTTTTGCTACAATTTTCATTCTTAAGAGATAAGTTTTGTAGAATATCTCCTAGTCAAGGGATAAGGCTAATCCTTTCATAATGTTTCTACATATGAAAGGTGTCTAGGTTCATTGTGTGCAAGTTAAGTAACGGGCGTGTTTACATGGTCACTAGCTAACTTGTTGCACATGGAATCTTAGCTTTATCTGTAAGCAACCATCACAATAAATAAGAATACATGTAGCTTAGCAATCCATCCCTGCTGGTGCGTATGCTATATAAGGTTGTTCTCTGCTATTTATTTTCTTCACGAACAAGGTGAGAATTACAAAAGACTTTACTTGGGGATTGTAAAGCCAGTTTAAATATCGTTCTTCTCTAGATAATTGGAACTTGTATCCAGGTAAACTATTATAATCCTTGTCTATTCTACGGTCCTTCTCTTCTGCAATAAGGCCATTCAAGTATTATAGGTTGTAAACCCGAGATTGATATATACTGAAAAAGCAGGGGTACCGAAATACAACCAACTTTTCGTTTGGACTCGTGAGACTTATGGTCGGATCTGGACGATCTCAAAAATCAATATCCAGATCTGTTAACCTGAGTTTGGATCACAAGGATCAGTCCAACGCAAGACAGGGTCTTGGTAAATCAAAGGGATGGATTGAGGACAACGATCAGGTTTATAATAACGTACTTCTTGTGTTTACTTTAATTATATAATCAGAGAATATAATGCGGAAACTAAAGCACACAAGACACCAGAGATTTTTTTAACGAGGAAACTACAACCTGTAGAAAAACCTCGGGACCTCGTCCAGATTGAACACCGCACAGTAAAAACTGTCTGCAAACACTAGCCTACTATAAGACTTCGGTCTGGGATGTAGCAGAGACCAATTCCACCCTCCAAGCGAACTGGCTACTGTTCCACTCCTTACATCTCTAGATCCCCCACAGATCGTCACGCACTTGATTCCCCTAGCTGACTTCCTTTACAGGCCTAGGAGTTGCTTTAACCGTTGTTAAAGGCTTGTGTCAACAATTCCGGCTTTGCAACCTCAATTATTGACTGTATGTTTGAACCGTCCTCTATCAGTTTGAAATACACAAAGTGACTTCCTTCGGATTGCTCCGGGTCATATGGAAATCTACTTACAAGCGGGGGCTGACAAGTAAACCGAGTAAACTATGCCCAACTTGTCTCTACCTCAGTTGTAAACTTATACAACTGGAGCTAACTAGGTCTTACAACACCGAGTGCAGCCGTGCGTTGCTTCCTTTCGAAACCCAGTGTGTAACGTATCAGTTTTTGAATGGCCTTATATCAGAAGAGAAGGACCGTAGAATAGACAAGAACGTGATCAGGTTACCAAGGTTACAGGTTACTCCGATTTCAATCACTAAGGTCTCAATTTCCTACCTGTGCTTCCCAACTCTCAAGAGAAGTCTTTATAGTCGTAGGTAAATCCCAAGAGGAACTGCTACCTAATAGAGGATGACTATACCACAACAAGCATTCACCGAAGTGAAAAGAGTTTTACGATCTCTTCCAAAAGGAATCTTCACGTATGCTTGATGCTTGCGGTTTTGCTTGCGGTTTTCGTCCTTAGACACCTCTATTTATAGCACTCAACAAGATAGGTTTCTTTGGAATAAAGCAACTAGTTTCTTGTTCCACAAGTTTAGGAAACCCTAACTTGCAAACCAAGTAACCTATATTTATCTCAATTGGAAATCTTTTATCATTTATCTGCCAAGTGTTTTGTTAGCTCAAAAACACTTCAAGATAGAGATCCAACATATCAGAGATAATCTTTATCTATTGACACATTGAGAACCGTTAGATGGACCACAAAAGATATTTTGTGATAACCAAGTCCAACTAAGAGATAAAAGAGTTCAGAGTTTAACCCGAGTGAAAATCCCAAAGAATATTCACTTGGGACGGTTCGTGAATCGTCCATCTGAATTACAGCCAAAAGTATCGATTTTGAGTTCACGTTAGGTACGCGTACAAAATGACACTTCGGAACTCAGGAGTTTTTCCCAAGTCTCTGTTCACGAATGGTTCATGAACCGTCGTCATTCAGATTTAGGGTTTAACTTGGATCCGCTGGAAGTTCTGGGCTTAACCAGTACTTAGACGTGTTAGACATCCTTAGCTATAATCCACTAGACTCTTGCTCAAGAGTACTCCTTTAGATTCACCCATATCCAACAAGTGATTTGCAAGCAAACCATTGCAATGGACAAATGGTGTCGAATCTATCTCATGCATTCTTGTAAACTTAGTATTTGCGGGAACAAATACCCACATAACTCATGGTCATGTAGACAAGAACACGATCTCAATCGCTATTAATATCACTACTAAAGTAGCCGACTATTTCGAAAGATAGAGAAAGTAGAATAAAAGAATTTCCATAAAAGTCATAACTCCTACTAAACTTTTGTCGATGAAGAATAATTGATGTCTTCTTTGTCTTCACAGTCTTCGTCTATAAGGTCTCTACTACTTAGTCTATATCCCAATTCCGAAATCTAAACTCTAGTAGGCTAAATCAAGAATTGTGTTTTGACACCTAAAACTGACAACCAGCTTGACGTACCAACGCTAGAGGGTTTGACCAGACAATACCCTAACAGATACAATCTATTTTGTATATCAGCTTTTGTTGGTAGATATATAGATTAGAGATTCTGCAAGATATCGCTAGGTTTTCTAGTTGTTCTTGTAAGAATACAATTAGGTCATCACGAATCTCATGTAACCCCTAATTGTGTGTTTTTGATACTTGACCTTGTGTACGGTTCCTCAAAGCACAAAACAAGTTTTCCAAAACCTTGATTATATCTAAAGGGGAAATTGGTCTTTACATATTCTCTGTCGAAAGACGGGTTGAGTACAAAAAGCCTTTAACAACGGTTAAAGCAACTCCTAGGCCTGTAACAGACATCAGCTAGGGGATACAGATTTGGATATTAAAATTCAATTTTTCTAGATCTGACAGTAAGTCTCACGAGCCCAAACGAAAAGTTGGTAGTATTTCGGTACCCCTGCTTTTTCAATTGGTATCAGAGACGGTGAATACATACAAGACGTAACTGTCTGTGTTTATCGCGGCTTGTGAGTTACGGGACAAAGCGTAAAAGCTTGTAACGTACTATCAGGAGGCACTTTTGCTATGCATGCAGAAGTTGATTTTGTCAAAAGTGTTGAACCTAATCTTAACGATACTTCCTCTTTGTAATCAAGGACTAAACAAGCACTGATTGGATCTACTAGACAGGTTGCTCCTGTTAATGATGTAGAGTTTGATGATAATTGGGAATCCTTCCTTCGAAAGAATATGGATGATGATGATCCCGATTCAAACATTGAGAGAGAAGTAGAAGAGGATGTTTCAGCTATCGTTAAGGTTTTAACTCCTTCTTTGAAGAGCACACCCAACTCTATGCTCCTTGAAATTCTATCTCAACTCTCTCGAGATAACAAGAATTTGAAAAGGTGCTATCAAGGTCTTTATACCGGCTGTTTTGATATTGTCAATAGTAAAGTAAAAAATCTTGAGAAAAAGTTAAGTTCGAAAGAACTCAAAGGGGAAAATCTTCACCATGATCTTTGTAAGTTGAATGAAAAAAGCTTATTGCATCTGATGCAAAGATAGTCACTCAACAAAAGTGTTTCGAAGAAAAAGAGAACACTTTCCTCGCTAGGGAAAAACGCCTAGAAACTGATTTGGCTAATGCTCTTGCTGAAATCAAGACATTATAAGAGTTGAATAATAGATCGGAAACTGATCTGGCTAATGCTCTTGCCGAAATCAAGACGTTGAACAATAGCTCGGACAAATTAAACTCAATGTTAGGAGCGAGTAAAAATCATCGTGACACACGAGGTTTGGGCTATAAAGGAATATACGCTCCAAGTAATAACAAAGAGGTGAAATTTTTCAAGGCTAAGGATTCTTCTCAACCTAAGGTTACTACTGATCCTCAAGGTGACCTACCTCCAAAACAAGTCAAGGAGAAGAAGAACAAGATTTATCAAGCTCCAAAGAAAGCACACGCACATCCAGGTATAACAACGAGCATCCCACTCCTTTTGTTACTAAAAATTGCCTTTATTGTAGAGGTAATCTTTAGAATTTTTGCAAAGGTGAATTAGAAGGTCACTCTGTTGCTTATGTCGCAAAATTTGCATCAGTTTTACTTCTTAGTATCTGGGTACTGATTTCCCTTGCCTATTTGTTACACTACCTCAAAGTTGTATTGCAGAAAAGATGATTCTTAGCTACGGCTCAATGTCATAGTAAAATCTTTATACAGGAAATATGAGCTCAATTACCACTTTAATTTCAATGATATAGGTCTTAACAGTCGCACATCACGGATCATTCGTTCCTATAGACAGTAACTTCCCGTATATAATAGGAATCATGCAATATATCTCTACCTTTAAACTAGTGAATGATTCATTTCTAAAGTCAAACATGCAATGTCAAAATTTACATGATTTATAAATAGGTACTAAGATTAGCA
>JAJJMA010012515.1:0-10581 GCA_023529015.1 Papaver nudicaule | reverse complement strand
AGTTCATTTATCATTCTTATTTTGAGATGAAATTCAATTTTTAACTTCATATTTTTTATATTAATTCAATTTTTAACTTCATATTTTGAGATGAAGTTCATTTATCATTCATATTTTGAGATGAATTCAATTTTTAACTTCATATTTTGAAATGAAATTCATTTACCACTTCATATTTGTAGATGAATTCTACTTTAATTTATAATCCTTATGAAATGAATTTTATTTTGTCACTTCATAGTTTGAGATGAATTTCATTTATGACTTCATACATTGAGATGAAATCTATTTTAGAACTTCATAGTATGAGATGAAATCTATTTTAGAACTTCATATTATGAGATGAAATCTATTTTAGCACTTCATAGTATGAGATGAATCCGTTTTAGTACTTCATTTTCTGAAATGAAATCCGTCACCGGGTAACATGAAAAAAAAATGTTTCGAAACATAGTGACAATGGTACTCGTTGTATAGATCTCGTCAAGAGCTTTCGGAATATATAAAATTTGTTTAATTCCGAATTGTAGTTCTTGAGATATTTGATTTTTTAATAAATTTTCATTAGTTTTATAAAGAACAAATAATAAAAGATAAAATGGTATTTCTGTAATATTTAAAAGGATGATGATGTCACTCCGCGTGGGTAACGTTCACCCAAGGACCAAACAATAAAAAAAAGGACTAAAAAGAAATATTAGGACCAAACAAAAAACTTTTAGGACTAAATAATAATCTTGATTGGCTCACAGGACTAAACTGAAATATAAAGTCTTATATTAGGACTAATTGGTAGTTTCTACAAGAAAGAACTCATGAGAGGGACAAAAAGGAGAAAGTAAATTCTAAGATGTGCCTGGTGCGAAGTATAACCAAGTCGCAACGTGTAACACGCAAAAATAAGGCCCTTTCCTATGCACCTTGGCAAATGCCATGGTTTGCCTGGCCAGGTGGTCTAGCATCACATAACATTTCTCGGTACCTTGTCATATGCTTTCTCCAAGTCGATAACCACCATATGTAGGTTTTAATCTTCTGCTTCTGGTATCTCTCCATAAGTCGTCTTACCAAATAGATCGCTTTTGTAGTTGACCTTCCATGCATAAAACCGAATTGATTATTCGTGATGTTTGCCATCCTCCTTGGGCGATGCTCGATAACCCTCAGCCAAAGTTTCATTGTGTGACTCATAAGTTTAACTCATTTATAATTGGTACAATTTTGAACATCTCATTTATTCTTGAAAATTGGTACCAGTATACTTCTCTTCCACTCGTCTGGCACCTTGTTTGATCAAAAGATGTTGTTGAACAACTAATTCAATCAAGTTATTCCTATATCTCCTAAGCATATGCACACCTCAATGGGGATGTTATCAGGCCCTACCTCCTTTCCCACCGAAAAAGTTCAACTTTCGTTTGGGCTCGTGAGTCTTATGGTCAGATCTGGACGATCTCAAAAATCAATATCCAAATCTGTATAACCTGAGTTTGGATCACAAGTGATCAGTCCGACACAAGACAATGGCTTGGTAAATCCAATGGATGGATTGGGGATAACGATCAGGTTAACAATAACGTACTTCTTGTGTTTGCTTTAATTATATAATCAGAGAATATAATGCGGAAAGTAAAGCACGCAAGACACCAGAGATTTTTTTTAACGAGGAAACTACAACCTGTAGAAAAACCTCGGGACCTCGTCCAGATTGAACACCGCACAGTACAAACTGTCTACAAACACTAGCCTACTATAAGACTTTGGTCTGGGATGTAGCAGAGACCAACTCTAGCCCTCCAAGCGAATTGGCTACTGTCGCACTCCTTACGTCTCTAGATCCCCCACAGATCGTCACGCACTTGATTCCCCTAGCTGACGTCCTTTACAGGCCTAGGAGTTGCTTTAACCGTTGTTAAAGGCTTGTGTCAATAATTCCGGCTTTGCAACCTCAATTATCAATTGTATGTTTGAACTGTCCTCTATCAGTTTGACATACACAAAGTGACTTCCTTCGGATTGCTCCAGGTCATACGGAAATCTACTTACAAGCGGGGGCTGACAAGTAAACCGAGTAAACTATGCCCAACTTGTCTCTACCTCAGTTGTAAACGAAGAATCACTTAAGAAACTTATACAACTGGAGCTAACTAGGTCTTACAACACCTAGTGCAGCCTTGCGTTGCTTCCTTTCAACCCTGTGTGTAACGTATCAGTTCTTGATTGACCTTATATATAAGAAGAGAAGGACCGTAGAATAAACAAGAACATGATCAGGTTACCAAGGTTACATGTAGGGGCATAATCCTGACGGGCCACGTGTCATCACCCTAGAAGAGAAGCAAGATAACACACACAGAAGAGAGTCGAAGACCAAGCATACGAACCATTGACCGCCAGTCGAGGAAATCACTTTGATCCAATTATCCATATGAAGAAGAATGCGAAGCTCAGAACCAAAGCCTCCTCGAAGTGAAGATCAAGCTCAAAGAAGAAGTCTTTCGAAGAAGTAACCGACATACACTCTCCACCTGGAAGAAGATAAGAGCCGAAGTCACTTAATAACGAGAAGGCGAGATGCACCAAAGACTTTCCTTACTTAGTAGCTAAGAAAACGACACTTAGGTAATTATCTTGTAAATTTCCTCTATATAAAGGAAATATCTCTTAGGAGAGACGGAGGATCTTCTCTTTTACTTTCTCTATCTTCCTCCTTCTCCTCTACTCATCTTCTTCCCCACACAAAACTAGATCTAAAGCTTCCTCTAATGGAGATTTATGTAATCAAACACCAAGAACATAATAAATTCGTGATGTAGGTTGCATTCATCGCATCGAACAAGTTAAAAACATCATGTGTCTTCTACTTTACATTTTGCACTTTGTTTACTTGATTAGGGTTCATACTTATGGTTCAAAGATCTAATGGTTGTTAGGTGTGAGGTCTCTATGTAGATTTTACACTCACACAGTTTGGCGCTAGAAATTTGTGATGATTAAAACAACTTCGGTTTGCCTGTGCTTTGGAGGTCCAAAAATGAAGATATATCAATTCCGGTGGTAGATCCGGCGAGTATAACATCATTTTCGGCGAGTTCAGTAGTACATATGGCGATTTCTGAAGTAGATCCGGCAACTCAGTAGCAGATCCAGTTCTTGAAAGGGCATTTCCGTCAAAATACATCAATTATCAAACAACAAATACCATCCCAGTTCAGATCCGGAGGAATTTGCGATGAAAATCAAAGCCAAGCAAGGATCACCATCAACAAACAAGACAAATCTTCTTCTGATCTCTTAAACTCTCGTCTTTTACTTTAGGTTCTGACAATATTTAAAGCAAAAAACATGATGAACTTTCGTAAAAAGCTAGGGATTGGAGTTGAACAAAACATCTCTTTTTTTCTTAAAAAATCTCGATTCAATGCAAAATTTTGTTACCAGACCTACAATCAGTAGGCTGAAATCATCAAACCCATTTAAGTTTTTTGGGAAATACTTTGATTTAGGCTTGATTTGGCAAACCTCAAACAAAGAAAAATGGGTCATGATCATGGTTTTCAGATTTTACTTTGAAAATTAATTTCGATCCCGCTCGAGTATTCACCAAAAATTTGTTGTTTGCAGTAAAGTTGAAACGAAGTCTCTCTAAAACTCGTGTTGATGGCAATGGAAGGAAAACTCAACAAACTTTTTGGATCGAAGCCAACAATTTGGGGTCTTTGTGTCGTTGCTGGATTTCACAAGGAGCTGCCATCACGTCAACCTCGATAAGAATCGATTTAAGCTTATCTCGTCAACAACAAATGCAACAAAGCTGTTGCATTGAGGGTTAAAGATCTTCAATTCATCTCTGGAAAAGCTTTGGAAAATCTTCAAAATCACTTGATGGTCGCAAAGCTCGATGTACAATAATTCAATTCTACGAAGAAAGAAAACCAAAGTTTCCTCAAACAACAATCTCCTCAGAGAGACATAACGAGGAGAGTATCAATGCATCACAGAAACAAGTATCAAAGAAGACCAGCAGCTCACCAACCTACACCGGGGGATACACAGCTCACCAAACTTACCTTCGATGGCTACATACACTCAACCTCGGTGACTGGCTCAATTTCGATGACCAACTCAAACTCGATGACTTAACCTCTACGACAACTTCGATGTCAACATCATTGATAACTCGATGGCAAAGGAGATGATAATTTGATGCAGTAAGTGAGGCCAAAGGTTTGGTGGTTGCATTTGCAGGTTCAAGGGCACGGATTCGATTCCTGGAGAATGTGAAACAACAGGTTGCTGTATGAATGATAGTATTGCAAGGATAGAGTTGTGTGAACATTAGAAGAAAAATTCAACTCACAACTGACGAGCCATAAGAGTGCGCATTATGTATTTGAGAAATTGCCTGAACAACTCTGTTATCTAGGAGCAGCAAATTTCGTTAAAACTCAGTTGATGATTGAAGGCCGGTGGAGAAACAGTAGTCTCTCGCAGGGAAGGTGCAGCTAAACTCTGTGAGCATGAGCATTTTCAGTTCGAGGGTCGCCAGTCCATATCGCGGAGCAGCAAACATAACTTCGATGTCCCAACATCATCAACCTCGAAGCAACAGTTCAATGAATAGCAGTAAACCGGATCAGCTAGTCCTCAAAGTTTCGGCAAGTGATGGAAGTTATCCTGGGAATAAAGCAAAGATGTCTGTCGATAGCAGCAAGAAATCTTCACTGAGTTGTGGATCTGCTTCAACGATCCAAACTCACCCACATGTATGTGGGATGCTACTGTTACGGCTACGATTCGACTGCCCGGTCACTGTTATTGGATTCTGATTACGGGATTCTGGTTACAAAATTGATTCTGGTTCTGTATGGTTTACGTTTGGTGCCGTCGAGTCCTGTATTTTCTGTTTTTGTTCGTTTCATGTAACTTCTAGGGTTATTCCCTGGTTTACTTAAAAAAAATGAAAAGAACTCAACGAGACTCAAAACTCTCGCATAATCGACTAAGAAGGATGTGTGAAATTTTCTCACTAGTGTACATCGAAGATAGCTAGGCAAAGTACACTGTAGCCCAAACCTGAATCACCTCAGATCAGCACAAACGATTGAGCAAAACCTGTATCCTCAAAATCACTAGAAGAGAAAACTCGGAGCAACCATTTTAGCACACGTCCATGAAGAAACAACGTCAAATAGGCAGGAAAAGCTCAACACGACAAACAGAAATCTTCATGAGCAAAAAAGGACAAACTACACTCTTTTATTTTATTTTTTATTTTTTCTACTGTGAACAAAAGTCAAATGAGTGATGCTAATATTTTTCACGATTTCTATTAATATTTTTCATGTTTAATGTTTTTTGCTGGTCAAGCAAACTAGAAAGCAAAATCCCAACCTCGGAGAAGGGATTCAGCTCGAACGAAACAAACAAACAAAGTGCACCACAAAGATACGTCAACGAGGAATCAATTCAAAGCATGAGTTTCGACGACTTAAAGTAGAAATAAAGCTACCAGCAGCCTCGAACCATAAGCACATAAACCATGTCAAGCAGTATCCAGCACATCCCAATAGCAGCAGTATCGAGGCAACGCATGAATCTCGGACCAAGTACAGTACCATCCCTCGAAGAAGTCACAGTAGTTAGTTCTTCCCGAAGAAGTCACAATAGTTAGTTCGATCAAGGCATATCATCTCGATGTAAAGCAATTTCATCTCAATCACGAGGCCAACTTCGATAAACTTACTTCGATACCTTACTTCGATCACCAACAAGCTCCTCAAGATACCAACTTCAGATCAAAGATACAAAACTACACATGAAAGCTTGAGGAAGGAGCGAAGCACGAGTATCACTTCGAAAGACGGCAAGCACGTTACTTCACTTCAACAGAGAAAATAATACACCGCTGATATCAGAAGTTACTTCGTGCAACTCTACCAACCAACCTCGACGTCTATTTACCTTCAACGACAATGTCCACCCACCTTCGATGACTTAACTTCGATGGCTTAGAAACGACAAAGCACGACGGTTTAACACGATGGAGAAAGCAAGCCAGTGGAAAATTACATATTATGGGTCAGTGTATAAGCGCCAGCTCTCTAAATAAATGGACCACACCAAAGTTACCTTTCGAAGCAATCTCCTCGCATCAACACAATCTTCTCAGAAATGATATAACAGTCAATAACTTTGATCACCAATTTCCACTTCGATAACAACTCAGACAACAGCAAAGAAGAACGATTGAAAATTCTAACTTAACGAAATCAAGTGTGTGAACGCATCAAAGAAACATCAGGAAGGCAATTCGATGGCACTTTGGCGAGCAAACTCTCTCTCGGCAGTCACTTCGCACCAGACCATGTCACTTCGAAACCTTTATTTTACTTGCTCAAATCAAGGGTTGTTATATACATGGAGTAAAGAAAAGGATACTCATTTGATGAAGTCTAGTAGCTTAACAGCTGTCAACTTGCATGAAGAGAAATTCAATATGCTCTCTTGAGCCATTGGACATAACGTTATGGATAAGAAGATACATTTGTTATCCGTCCAAAAGCAAATTATCTATGGAAGAGTAAATGTGCATCAAGAAGCGTCAACCTGGAGAAACTTTCTCACTACAACACGACAGAGATTTACGAAGTTTGATGCAATTATCCCAATATTCTTGGACTAAACATCTCACTGGTACAAGGCAATTTCTTCCTAGAAAATGGGGGAGAATTTCTAACACTTATTTTCCTACTTTAAAAGTTTTTTGAATATTCATGATCCTCTTCCACTTAGAATAGTGTTCAAGCGAGTCACACATTAGGTCACGATGCCATCATATAGTCATAGAAGTTCTTCCCTGCAATATGTTAGTTCTTAAAAAATGGATTGAATCGCTTCCCCCCACCCCGAGGGGCATCAATATCGAAATGTTCCTAGTTTCAAATTAAAGATAATATCCTAAATTAGGAGTTCGATTAATTCGCTTCCTCCCACCTCGAAGGGCGTGAATACCAAAAAAGAGTATTAGGCATGTACCAAGTAAATAAGATCGAACCATCTCTTTCTACCTCGAAGGAGTGGGGGTATCGAGTATGTTTATACAACATCGAGCAATATGCAACGATAATGAAGTTAAGAATTTTTGAGTCACCAATTAGCATTTTTAATGCCTTAGATTTATTAAGTTTCCTCTCGATACAACATATCACATTACATATAAAGTATACTTGTCACATTCGAATATCCTTAGCTTTATGCAATCTTCAACTTCGAACACTATTATGTTATACACGAATTATGCTTATCGCAAGCAGCTCGGTACAACCTCCAGATCCTCCTCGATGAGGCAAAGTCCTACATGATTAGGCACATCTCCAAGGCCTCGATGCCATATAAACGAACGGGCCATGATGCCATATCTCCCCTAGTGCCATGACGCAATGAAACTAAAAAGACCTTGACGCCAAGGCCCTGACGCCAAAAATAAAAAGACCTCGAGTAGCAGGCACAGAGCTGATGTTCATATAAGCCGTAAGGGCCCTGCGAGATATATGACACAGTCCTCTACCCACAAGACACCCCGTTAGCGGTGGGTACTTTGCATCTAAGCTATATAAGCTAAAGACGCATTTGGACCCACTACCATACGACCATGAGGACCTCTCTTCTGAGGCGTCGAGGGGACGATAAATGGGATTAACATCTACCTTTAAGGTGGGTGGAACCCCGAGGCAGCTAACTTGCTTCCACTCACGGGAAGGGTAAGCAGGTTACGCAGCCAAGGGACCCTCTAAAAAAAATAGCCTCGAGGAGGGGCTAGCGAGAAAAGAAGAGCTGAACTCCAGGCCGCGATAGGAGAATAATACCATGTCTAAGCTCTAGCCTTGACCGGCACTCCCCCATTGTGTTACTTTCTTATCAAGACGCAGCTACCCACCATAAGTTTCCTACTTTACTTAGGCTAAACGGGTTATCAGGACACTACCATGTCCTCTAGGAAGATACTTAAATATCTTTGATACCCACCTAACGTACTGAGGCAAAACGGCTACCTATGTTCTCGATAGCCAGTGTTTGCTTGAAACCAGCGCGAGTAGCTCAAAGCCTTTGGGAAGGGTGATCCGTAAGCCCCCACTAGCTTGGTTTACTATCTCCCACATCGAAGTAAGCCCCGGAGTTGCACTCTAAGTAACCTTAGGAGCCTAGAATTTGCAAGGTAAACTTCGTGCCTGATCATGAGTTACCAGGCAAGCAATACATCGAGGAAAAGTACTTGCCTGATCATGTTATACTACAAAAAATATGCGTCGAAGAAAAACATGACTCGATCATGAAAAGAAAAACTTCATTGAAGAATGAATCAAAAATATACATCACATATACATTTAACTTCATCGAAGAATGATTCGAAAATATACTCTTCACTTTATCAAAGATCGAATTGACAATACTCTTAACTTCATTACAGGATGAATCGAAATATTCTGCAGGATGGCTCGAAGTGCAAATGCATCGAAGTGCAAAAAAGATGCAAGACAGGGGTACAAGCAAATCACAAAGATATTACTTCGAAGTATTCATTAAAGCATCAAGCAGGAGCATGCACCAAGGTTTCTTCGATAAGATCTAGTGAAATGGTTTCAAGGTTGGCTTCGCTTCCAAGACGCTCGAGGAAGGTTGTACATATAAGAACTTCGCTAAGGACCCACTCGTAGACCGCAACGCCAATGATACAAGGAGCAATGCAAAGTGATAGCAATCTTTGTTCACCAAGGAGCATGACATCCTTCGTTTCACAAGGAGAGCCACAAAGTCAACACACTGGAGCAGTAGCTGGAGCAAAACAAAGAATGCAGGGGAAAAGCCATTGGATGACAACCTCTTCATACAACAAACTAGCTTCGTGGATGGTACACTTCGGGAAGAAACAATCCTTTTGCTTTACAAAAGTTCAGTTCCATCACTTTCGAAAGCAAAAGGGGGGCAACCATACAGGGAATCTTGCATGCAAATTTCTGAAACTCATTTCTTCAACAACAATCAAGCAACAAAAATGACACCAAACAACTCAGGAAGCCGTCTAGGAACTTCACGCAAGAGTAGGAGCAAGTACGCATACTTGAAAAGCATTTTGTACTCTTCCGCTCAGTTCCTTCGACAACAGTGAAAGGCCAAGAACTCATCTCGCTCGAAAGATAGTCTCGAAGGAAGAAAAGATCACAACAAAAGAAACACCTCGACATCATCTCTATTACCACCCTTCGAACTAGTCACAACATTAAGCAATCACCTATCTACATCGAAGTACACCAAATAAGGTCATCTCAGTGTTCAAAGGATCCTCGAAGTAACCATTCCTCATCGATGAAGCCCAGTTATACAAGCACCAAAATCAATCCATGACATCTTTCACCGTCGAGAAAAGAATAGCAACCAACTTAATCAAGTATACTTTCTCGATAACTCAACAAAGACGTAAATGTTACCAGTTCGAAGCTGCTGAAGCAATTCAAAGTACGAAAGATAAGAAGATGGAAGGATACAACTCAAGTCAGCACACTCCAGGAATCTCGCAAGTCCATGTGTCTCGAACCATCAATTATGACAAGAAGAATTTTCTAAAGGATTAATCTTCGAAGCATCCATTAGCAAAGGAGCAAACTGTAGGGGCATAATCCTGACGAGCCACGTGTCATCACCCTAGAAGAGAAACAAGATAACGCACACATAAGAGAGTCGAAGACCAAGCATACGAACCATTGACCGCCAGTCGAAAAAATCACTTCGATCCAATTATCCATATGAATAAGAATGCGAAGCTCGGAACCAAAGCCTCCTCGAAGTGAAGATCAAGTACAAACACGTTAAAAACATCATGTGTCTTCTACTTTATATTTTGCACCTTGTTTACTTAATTAGGGTTCATACTTATGGTTCAAAGATCTAATGGCTGTTAGGTGTGAGGTCTCTATATAGATTTTACACTCACACATTACAGGTTACTCCGATTTCAACCACTAAGGTCTCAATCTCCTACACGTGCTTCCCAACTCTCAAGAAAAGTCTTTATAGTCGTTACGTAATTCCCACAGAGGAACTGCTACCTAATAGAGGATGACTATACCACAACAAGCATTCACCGAAGTGAAAAGAGTTTACGATCTATTCCACAGAGGAATCTCACGTATGCTTGATGCTTGCGGTTTTTCGTCCCAAAACCCTCTATTTATACCACTCAATAAGATAGGTTGCTTAGGAATAAAGCAACTAGTTACTTGTCCCACAAGTTTGGTAAACCCTAACTTGCAAACCAAGTAAACAGAGATTTATCTCAATTGGAATTCATTAAACATTTATCTGCCAAGTGTTTTGTTAGCTCAAAAATACTTCAAGATAGAAATCCAACAGACCAGATATAATCTTTATCTTATTGATACATTGAGATTCGTTAGATGGACTGTTAGGGCATTGTCCGGTCAAACCCACTAGCGTTGGTATGTCAAGCTAGTTGTCAGTTTTAGGTGTCAAAATACAATTCTTGATTTAGCCTACTAGAGTTTAGATTTCGGAAATGGGATA
>JAJJMA010012506.1:0-29235 GCA_023529015.1 Papaver nudicaule | reverse complement strand
AACTGATACGTTACACACAAGGTTGAAAGGTAGCAACGCACGGCTGCACTCGGTGTTGTAAGACCTAGTTAGCTCCAGTTATACAAGTTTCTTAAGTGATTCTTCGTGTATAACTGAGGTAGAGACAAATTGGGCATAGCTTACTCGGTTTGCTTGTCAGCCCTGATTTGTGAAGTAGATTTCCGTATGACCTGGATTTAATCATCCGAAGGAAGTCAACTTGTGTGTGGTAAACTGATAGAGGACAGTTAAACCATACGTCAACAATTAGGTTGCAAAGCCAGTATTGCTGACACAAGCCTTTGACATCTGTCAAAGCAACTCCTAGGCCTGTAAAGGACGTCAGCTGGGGGAATCAAGTGCGTGACGATCAGTGGGGGATCTAGAGACGTAAGGAGTGCGACAGTAGCCAATTCGCTTGGAGGGATGGAGTTGGTCTCTGCTACATCCCAGACCGAAGTCTTATAGTAGGCTAGCGTTTGTAGTCAGTTTGTACTGGGCGGTGTTCAATCTGGACGAGGTCCCGAGGTTTTTCTGCAAGGCAGCTTCCTCGTTAAACAAATCTCTGGTGTCTTGTGTGCTTTTACTTTCCGCATTATATCTCTGATTATATAATTAAAGCACCAAGTAGTACGTTATTCAATAACTGTAGAGTTTACTCCAAAGTCCCAACTTTGTTGAGTTGATCCCCAAGATCACAACTCTAGTTATTAGAGTTTGGATATTGATTTTTGAGATTGTCCAAACTTAAACCATAAGACTCACGAGCCCAAACGAAAAGTTGGTTGTATTTCGGTACCCCTCATTTTTCAATATCTTTCTATGTACTACGTATTTGTGTTCTTTACAAGGGCTTCCTTGAATGGAAAAGCAGGGCTTATAATTATTAAACGTGTTGATTTTGGATTTAGCTAATGTTTTTACCAACGCAAGCTCATATTCCTACATATGTTGTACTTTCAGATACACGGTCATGGCGGATGTTGAAGAAAACTCAGATCATGAATTTGGATTTGGAAGTGAAAATGACAAGTACAATGGGAATAATTGTGATTCTGAAGAAGAAGAAGAAGAAGAAAAAGAAGATTCTGAAGAAGAAGAAAAAAAGAAGATTCTCAAGAAGAAGAAGAAGAAGAAGAAGAAGAAGAAGAAGAAGAAGAAGAAGAAGAAGAAGAAATGGATTTAGATGCTACTCCACACAAAGCTGGACGATGGGATGAACCCTTTGAGGAATATGAATATTATGAAGATACGAACGGTAATGCTTGTAATATTGTCCTGGTTTGTTTTTAATTGTCCATAAATCATGTTTCATAATTTGTTTCTGTTATATATTTACAGTGATCCAAGAAGATGAAATGGTTATGTTTGATGAGGACTTAGATGAACTAAGACCAAGTGATTTGCAAGATGGATCAGAAGTAGAAACTGCAGTAGTTGAAACTCAGAGTACACAAGCGGGGCAAAGTCAGGATGTTCCGGAGGATAGAAAAGCCATGGGAATTACAAGGCTTTTAAAACTCCACAAAGATTTTAAAGAAGGTCACGCGAAAAGAAGAGAGTTTGACTTCGATGAACTTCGTAGACCAGTAGGTGATCATAGTACAGAATTTGGAAGTTTTCTTGGCGACTTGGTCAGGAAAAGATGTGGCCTTAGATATAATTGCTGGCGTGAAGTAAAAAAGGAGAAAAAAGATTACTTGTGGGAAAAAGTAAAGGTATACAGCTAGTTATATTCATATCCAAGGTTATTGCTATCTTTATTCATCGTTTATACTGTGTACCTGTTACTAATTTTCCATTGAATGTTATGGTAGCTTTATTACATAGTCGACGAATCGATGAAGCGTCGGATTATGTCTAAACTCGCTGCGCAACTTCGGGACTTCAGAAGGAATTAGCCAAAAAATATATACTTCCATTTAAGGATGACCCAGAAGTACTACGTAAAGTCCCCAAACAGTATAAGCTTATAATTGACCAAAAATGCTGGGATGCGTTTGTGAAATACAGACTTTCGAATGCTTTCAAGGTTAGAGAATGCACTTCATATTTTTTCTTCATCGTTTTTATGTTTATTATTTCCTAGTCCAACATATTGACAAAGATTCGTTTGTCTGTGCTGCAAGGAAAAATCCAAAAAAGCAAAAGAGTCAATATCTCATTCCAAATACCCACATAAGCTTGGACGAGGAGGATACACGGGCTTGGCAAAGAAATTGGTAATCATACTTCATCATACTTCACACTTTTAAAGTTAAAAACTGGCAACATTTGTGTTCAATTAACCTATGTTTCATTTTTTGATGTATGGGTCTCACATATGCAGCAACTCGTAAAGATAGAGGGACTCGACCCTCTACGAAACTGTCGTATTATACACTTTGCTGCATTGTTGTTGCATTACATGCTTTTGAATTGACTTGCTGTTTAACATTTGATTTCATAACTACAGCTAAAAGATGGCATAGTTACCGCTGACCAACTTTCCGACCGGTCTTTGATGTGGGAGCTGGGACGCCGATTTAGGGGCACGGCTGAAATCGTACATACTGAAACTAAAGCTACGGTAGAGCGACTTGTAAGAATACCCCACTTCCCAATTGATAATGTTTTTTTCGTCGAAGTAAATGCGCAATGTTCAAACCAGAATTTAAGCTAAATTTTTCAACTCTCCATTGGGCACAGGAGCATTATCGAAATCAGATTAAACAGGGAACTATACAGGTTCCTCCGCATAAGAATGCCGTGACACTTGCGATCGGAATGGATAAAGGCGGGCGTGTCAAAGGGGCCGGCTTTGGAGTGTGCCCGAGCATGTTCTGGAATGCTGACAAGCGGAAAAGGCAACCCGTGAAATCTACCATCGATCAACTGAGGAAACAGGTGGAATCTAAGGATGCACTAATAACCTCGTTGGTAATGTCGCTGAAGTCGTTAACATCAAACCTCGATGCTCAAGGAATACCAGTACCATCCATTGCTTCTGAATTGATCAGAAATCATGGACCAAAAGTAAGTTAACTGATCCATTAGATGGTATGCGAATGAGATTATATTTACTTTGTCAATGATTTGGCACGCAGTATCTAAAATTTCATCACATCGTTCAACTTCACGCTTCAGGAAAGTTCGACAAGTCTCCCGTCGTCTTCACCAGGAGGTGATGGACTTGGAAAACAGATCCATCTATCTGAGGATGCGATGCATTCAACTGAAAAATCCTCAAGAAAGCAACTTGAATCTGAACAACTGAAGGGCTTCTTCAAATAAGAAACGGTCTGCTACAAATGGGAAAGGCCCTTCAACTAAGAAACCTTCTGCTCCACCTAAGAAAGGCCCTCCTAGTCCAGATCTTGTGACCGTTAGCCCCAAGTCCGTACTATTTAAACAGAAGTATCTGACTCCTCCATATACTCGGGAATCTAACAGTTCAGCAACTAGACAAGGCGATAAAGGATTAGGAAAAGTAATATACATTATCTTATTCCAGGCATTTAAATTTATATTTTGTTTTGTGTACGTGTTCTCTTTATGATGTTCGTATGCCATGTATTTATGCAGGGCATAGAATGTGAACTTTGGTCTAGCTATAGGGAAAACATCGTTGCTAGAGGTACAGCTTTTCTGACTGATGACAAAAATGTGAAAGTGCATGGAGTGGAAGTGAAGATCGCTTGCTATAGAGTCCAGGTTACTAAAGTACTGGATGAAAAGCTCACAGTACCGATACCCTGCTCAGAGATTAAAACGTTAGGTGAGGCTAGAGGTAGTTTCATCCCTTAGCCCAAAGCTGAAACCGCATTTCTTCAGAAACCTCAGGTTAGATGCTTTGCTTGGCTTCTTTGTTCCATCGAATAATTTTCTACATCAATCTGCCTCATCCAGCTTGTACTCAGAAGTATATTAGATATAGATATGTTGAATCAAACCCACAGTAGCTTAGGTAACTAATATATGTTGTCAACCCTATAAACCTCGAACGCTTACAAATGATTTTAGTTGTGTCCTCGTAGGACCAGTGTACGTGAATCCTAAATATTACTGATCATGCGACTCTACAAAAATTGTGTTCGTTAACCAAATTTTCTGCAACAGATTGAAAATTCTAAAGAAGCAGATTCAGCTCCTCGAATGGAATCTCAAAGTGTACAGGGTGTAAAATGCAACATTTTCTTAGACACTAGGGCAGACGTTCTCGCCAGAGGACAAGCTTACGGGATTGAGGGGAAATGGAAACTGAATGGATCACAGTCACCGGTTCAATGCTACAAGATCGCCGTGTCGGAAATAGTAAATGGAAAACACTGTTTAGCCATTCCACACAGGAATATTGAGACTCTAGATGATGCTCGTGGAAAGTATATTCTTTGGCCCCAAAGCTGCACCCAGCTTTTATCTCCTGAGTTAGTTGTAATGCGTTATGTTTTCTTTGTTCGCTGAATGTTTCTTTACATGAATCAGAGACACAGATGCTAGTGTGAATTAGAGTACCTAATAAGTAGAGATATGTGGAACCTGTTTGATATAGTTGTACAATCATTTTTCGTGTTTATTCAGATGGCCAGCCAATCCACATTGGATTTGGGAATACATATTACAAGAATCCTAACCATAACCTAAAAAAAATGCAGCAGGTACCTAAACGAAATGATGTGCTGCAGAAAGAGAGTCAAAAAGCTGATCAACTTGAGAATGGTTCTCATAGTACAAAATCCCAATTTGGGCCACCAGAGAAGACTAAGAAAAAGGTACACAATTCATTCTAACTTACCGTTACATTGTTGGAGAATTACTTTTCCTGCTTCTTCTCATGACCAATGATTCCATGTCGGATTCGAATATATGCTACATTGATCCTAAGCATTACCCTCTTGCTGTAGGTTACAAAAACTGGTGTGCTGCAAAAAGATAACCAGGAAGCAGGAGATCGACTAGCTGGAACCGGTTCTCGGGGTACATTATCTCAATCTGGGCAACCAAAGCAGGCAGTCAAAGTAGTTGGAGTACCAAGGGTTTCTGAGATTTCGCCAACTCAACAGAAATTGGTATTTGTTATATTTTACAGGCATTGATTAAATATATACATATTTTTTATTATAATGTTCATATGCCATATATTTCTGCAGGGTAAAGAGTGCAGAATTTATGGAGATTCTAATGAGAACCTCGTTGCTAGAGGTAGAGCCTTTAAATCAACAGGAAAACATCATTTAATTGAAACAGGTGCAGATGTTGACTGTTTTGCAGTCGAGATCGAAGAAGTATTCGATGGAAACTACAGTTTACCTGTACAAGCTGAAAATTTTGTGAAATTAAAAGGTGATGAGGGCTCAGTCATTCCTTGGCCAAAGTCTTTGACTTTTGGTGTTAAGGTTGGTTGCTTAGCTTGTTTGCTTTACTATTGAAAACATTTATTTAATAGTTATCAATCTAGGTTCATGCTGATAGGATATGAGGGCCTTATGCACAAAAATAAAGATGAACCAAGAATGATTTTGAAAATTACAGAACTCAAGATATGAGGTTACCTAATTGATTATGACTCAGTTAAGCTGTGTGCAGCCTTCATTATAATTTGGTACAGTTACATTGTTGGAAAATAATTTTATCCTCGTCTTCGCATGACCAACGAATTCACGTTGGATATGCATGAATCCTGAATATTAGTCTCTTGCTGCAGGAAACTTCAAAGTCTTCTCCAAAAAATCCAAAAGAGCACGGAGTACCTGTTAAACATACTGACAAGCTTATTTCTGCGGAGCTAAAAGAAGATGACCAAAGAAAAGTGGATCTACCAAAAGACCATGAGATACAACAATCAGCAGCCAAACAGCATGTCGAGAGTCAACGAGAAACACAAGTACATACTGTAACTGCAAAGGAAAAAATCCCAAAGGGGACCAGCAAGAGGGCCATGACAGAATATCAAGTTCCAGATGGTAGCCAGAGGTGTACCAGGAACCAAGGCAAGAGGCATCAACAAAACTGTAGTTCACTGGATGTGGAGAACCCAACATCTAAAAAACAGAAGAAAATACGAGAAACGCAATAATGTTTTAGATAGATGGTGAGCGAACTTTGATAGCAAAGTCCAAACATTTTCTCTTGCAAGCTTTTATTAGAACATAGTTAAGACATTTTCTTTTTGCGTATCATCACAGCAATAAAAATGATTGTGTTCTAATTTACATTTGTGTAAATGACCCGTACGGGTCCGTTCGGGTTCGGGTTATGAGATCAAGTCTCTTACCCAAGCCGACACCCAGTGAACTACAATTAGATGCATCTTAACGGCCATAAATTCATCAAATTGAACGGCCTTAAATGCATCTAAATTGACGGTCAAAATCCATCGAATAAGATAAAACGGTAATAATTGAACGGCTGAGGTTCCATCCCACCAATACAATTGAACGGTTCCTAGTAGAACACGTGGACGGCTGGGAACACATCCTGTTTGACGGCTGAGAATCCATCATTTATCCTCAAAATTCGAACGAGATGAACGGTACCCACAGCTACACGTGGATGGTGGTAGATCAAATATTAACGGTATCCATGGCTACACGTGGATGGTGTTAGATCCAATACTAACGGTATCCCTGGTTACACATGGATGGTGATAGATCAAATATGAAGGGTGAGAGATGCACCAGAGATTGCACTCGATCGCGTGGCTAAATAAACACTTTTCGTGTCTTAAGTTCAGTAATAAGCCACGTGAGAAGCAATTTCACGAGGCTAAAGGGCAGCAACAGCCACATGAGAAGCAAGTTCACGAGTCTAAAGGGCAGCAACAGCCACATGAGAAGAAAGTTCACGAGTCTAAAGGGCAGCAACAGCAACATGACTTCGAACAACACAACGGAAAAGCTTCAGCACCATGGCGGCTTTGTCACGCGAATTATAGCCGAAGGCCACACGAAATTTCGCGTTGCGAAAAAGGTAGTCTAAAATCACGCGATTTCTTGTCACACAACGAGCATTTGTGTTTCGCGTGACCTAAACCATACGGCAACGCCAATCTGGCGTGGCATCAGACCAGATTTGTACTAGTGACTCCTAAAATGAGAAAGAAGAACACGAGGCCCAAGGCCTTTCTTAAATTCCGCCAGCCCTAGGGCTGGCACGTTTAAAAAAAAAAAAAAAAAACGCGGATTTCGAGGCGCGGCAGTCATGGCGCCATGGCCACAGCCGTCCGCGCTGCATCCCATGACGCCATGGCCACCCCCTTTCGCTCCCTCACCTACACGCGTAAAAAAAGAAAAAAAAAAAGGAAGAAGAGAGAAACTTTCTCTGTATATACAAGCTTGCCTTCAATTTTCAAGGTCATTAACACTAAGACTTGGTCTTTGTAAATCCCTGCTAAAAAAAAAAAAGACTACTAAGATTGCTATCACCATTCAAGTGCTTAGTATGAAACATTACTGTTCCACACTAACCAGGGGACTTAATGTAGATGGTGAAAAATAGAAGAGGGACAAAAATGTAAAACAACTCTCTGATTATGCCTTACCTAAAGGCAATTGCCTACTCAGGCGCATCTCTATAGCTCAGAATGCAACCTATTCTACGAGCTGAATATACTCTCTATGAGTTCTCTCTTATAACTCCCGGTGGAGAGGATAATATCATGTGCAGTATCGATAACCTCACCAACATGTAAACCCATCAATTTACTTCATGTCGACATCGCCTCGAATTCCTCGATATCAGAACTAAATTGCTCAATGGTATGTGGGGGAGAGTTAACAGATACGCATCCTCACGGATTTCCTCTTAAGTATGACTCGACATCCGAGTCTCAATGAAAACCTCAGAAGTACCGCAGCTCCAGGCCTGCCCAGAGCTCTCTGAGAAGCATCCAGCAACCTAAACACACGTAGGCAGATCACAATCTAAACACAAAATGGTCTAATATACCATGGATAAGCACACCATGACTTACAACACGTTATAGCGCAAGCACACGAATACGCCATAGCGCAAGTGCACAAATACGCCATAGCCAAAGTGGCATAGCCTGAATACAAAAAGATTAGCCTTGGTAAGACACCAAGGCCTCAGCCCCTAGGCATGGCGCCATAAACCATGACGCCACAACAAAGGTGGCCTTGGCCAATGGCCAAGGCCGTGGTCTTCCCAGACCATGGCGCCATGAACTATGGCGCCACAACAAAGCTGGCCTTGGCCAGTGGCCAAGGTCGTGGTCTTCCCAGACCATGGCGCCATATCAAAACTGGCCTTGGCCAGTGTCCAAGGCCGTAGTGCAAATGTCGTGGCGCCATGATGCATGGCGCCACGAGATCCGACCTTGGCCCAAGGCTAAGGTCGTTGCTGCTACACGATGGCGCCATGAGTCGCTGGCCTTGGCCAAAGGCCAAGGCTGCTGCTATACGTCCACTATACGTGTCTCTAAGGCGCCACCCTCACGTTGGCCACAAAGTCATAGCCACACGACGTTGTTCAAACTCAACACAACCATGCAATATCTGCATACCACTCGAGATATCAAAACATCACACGGGGGGATAAATTTAGGGGTATTGGTCTGGCGGTCTACGGCAGGTAGAAAGAAACTGATAGAGATGATGGACAGTTACGAGAAGGTGGTGCTGAGTGGACATGTTCTACACGACTCTAACAGTTACAGAACACAACTCATGTCCTCCACTCCTCCACTCTTCCACGACTTCCACCTTCTCTGTCGAGAGATCAGGGTGAGTTCAACACTATAAATAGAGGCTTCCTCTATCTTCCAAGGCAGAACATCTTTCTAGAGCATTTTCAGAAACATTCTCAGAGAAAAAACACCTGACTAATACAACACGCTTCTAGCCTTGGAGATTTCCAGTCAACCTTACGACGGAGATCCTGAACTCTTACACCCAAAACACACATCCTCAATCCGATCTCAAGTTTCTTCGCTGTTTCCCTCCCTAAATCAACCTCTATCCTCTCTGTGACCGAAGCAAGACTTGGACGGCCATTGACTTGGTTTAGGCTCGTCTTGTTCGACTTTGATCTCGAGTACTACGAAAGTACCCAGAGACGGTGCATTGTTTTTCAGGCAAAAACAATGAGCATTTGCAAGTTGCCACAAAAATTATCGTAGCTAAAACCGTGGCTAATAAAATTAGAAACAAAAATATATATGTACTGTTAAGAGACCGTGACAAGTTATCTTTTGCCCCGATTTTGAAAATCTTGCAACAGTTATTAGCCTTTTCTAATGGTGAAGATGTTGCATATAATATCGCACTTCATACATCTACGAGGACAACGTCAAAATCAAATATTAGTTAGCACACACATATAATGCACGTACGTCGGTGTGCACGTTCATAGAACGACACCTATGTTGGGGGGTGCCTGTTTCACCATTCATAATCTTCTTCATTGGTGTAGATGTCACTGTAGTACAGTGTCGTTGGGTGATGACACCGGCGACCTGAGTTCGAAACTCGTCTGCATCGGGATGGGGGAGATTTTTCTTTATTTTCTTTGCCTAGCTACTTGGGCTTGTAGGTAGTGGGCTTCAGTCCAACTTTAATATAACCTTTCAAATTGTCCAACTTTAATATAACCTTTCAAATTCAAATAAAAAAAAAAAAATCTTCATTTGTGTGTTCTCGATGTTCTTCACCAAATCGACAACGAATATTTAATCCAGCCGGATGATTTTGATCGACACGCAAAAAAGGAACAACCCAATGTTTTCATTTCACTTCTGGATCGTGTAAGTTCAAATAAAAAATTCATGGTGGAGAAGTGATGATAGTAGTGTTTATTATGATTATAGACTAAGGTGTCTTTGGTCAACAACCTTTGAATCGCCTTGACAAAGTTATGGGGTTGGAAATGGTAAAATTGGGGTTGGAAAAACGAAAACCTATCCCTGTCTTTGATAACAATTGGGAGGCCTTATTTAACTTGTTCCTGATCTTGACGTGTTTTGAATGTGTATCCCGTTTGAAGGTTAATACCACCAAAACAAGGTTTTGGAGTCGTTCTTAAGCTACAAACATGGGCAGTTGGTTTTGGTTGCGCTGTTGATAACTCTAGTAGCACTGGCAGGACTTTGTTTTGGCAAGATATTTGAGTTAGCGCTTGCTTCAGGGTACATTTCCAAGCAAATTGGTAGCCCATTAGCAGCCTACCATTTTGGAGGTTAAGGTTTAGGAACTTATAGCACGACGTAGCAAAATGGCACTAAAAATGAAGATTATTGTGTTGTATATCTTTCTGGACTGATAATATCTTAATCAAGCGAGTCGAAAACTTTTGGTTGTCATTTTTGCTTTATTACCTTTTACCTTTTAATGCAATAAAATTAGATGCATTTCGGAATTGACACCTTTGGAACAAATGTACTCGTTTTATTACATGGATGAGTACATTAGGAATGTACTCAGAGTTCCCGTATAACAAAAAACAGCTTTTGAAATTAAAAGACTAAACAATACAAATGGGCGACAGAAATAAGAAAAAACAAACACAAGAAACAAGTATTACACGAGGGTAATAGGAATAACTCTGGTTTCCTATAACAACTGAATGCATAGAGACCGTGAATTCAGTGAGGTTGACCTGAAACTTAGTAAATTGCGTTGCGCCCATACGAACCAAAGCTAACGCCATATCCATGATGAGGGAGAGAAGAAGTTTGGGTCTGGTGGTTTGGAATAGCTGGTTTTGTTTCGAAGGTAGTAGTAGAACTATATTCACTATGGGATGTACTACTTATACCAGTTGAAGAATTATTCCCCGGCAAAAATGACACTGAACTAGAAGAACTGAGAAATAACTCATCTGCTCGCTCAGCAACCTGACTTTTGAGTTCATCAATCGCACCACTCAATTGTTCCAACTCATGTACCCCCAAGTCATCAATAGGATCCCACCAAAACTGTTTCTTATTTGCTTTCTGCATCTTTTTCAAAACCGCTCCTCTTTTTTTCTCGGCTTCCAGCCTGTTAAGGGCTTCAGTATATTCTTTGTTGAGTTCGCGAATTTTGGCTTCACGATGAGCCGAGATAAGTGGAGTTGGAGTCATGTTATCCTGAAGAGAATTCCCCGAGAGGTAACGATCGATAACAGTTTCAGGATGAATGAAAGAAAAAGGTTTTCCAGCCGGTGAAAACACAATAATCGCAATCTCAGCACTGCAAAGAGTGCAAAGTTCATGAGCTTTCTTGATAAGACCTCCTCTACGTTTAGAAAAAGTAACTTGTCTTGCATCTTCTTTCTCAATTCTCTTGATCTCGATCTTTTGTCTACCCAAGCTTGGTTTTCTTGTCACTGCCATGATTGAAATGAGAAATGGAATTTGGGGTACTCTTTGTGTTCTTTTTTCTGTTCGAGTGGTGATATTGTGGGGAGCAAGAGATGGAGCACATGGAGATTTAAAGGGTGTTGATATTTGAGACTTGTGCATGTAGCCATGTAATAAATTTCTCTTACGAAAAATAGTTGTCTTATTTAAAGTCATTCATAAATTGCCTTCATATTTAGAGTGTTGATTCTTTTTCCTTACCGTAAAAAAGCTTTTACTTACCATTTTAAAGTAATCAAACTAAGAAAAGAAAGAAACAAATCTTATCTAGTGAGAGTGATGAAGCAATTATGTGCATGATGCATGCAATTATTTTGTTGACCTTCCATTTCTAAACGCTCATATTTATTTAGCACCATAATGCGCAAGTTTTTAACTGATGAATTTAGGGAAGGTAGTAAAAAAAAAATCTATGTTAAAAATGGAATGTCTTGGGAGTATCTTGGAACTAATTGAACTTAAGCCTAAGCAATCTATCTTAGAGTCGGAAATGGAAGATGCTGATAAATAATAGTCTGGTTTTGGTCATTTTTTTGTTGGATCATCATGCCTTTGACAACTAGTGTATCATAAAGTCCGTGTTTTCAGATGCATTGCACAAACAATCAATATGCCAAGGCATTGCGCGAAACCATCCAGCCAGCTAATTTAGACTGTTAATCTATGAACAAGAATAACGTATTGCCTCGGAGAAATAGTCGATGCTAAACGAAGGCCCATTGATCAACGTGATAAACACAGCAGGCAGCATTATCTAAAAGTGTAGAGCCATCATCTTTTTTGTTGCGAACGATGTGCTCATTTGGGTAGTCATGAACCGTAAAATCGGTAGTAAAAAAGGAAAATTATCAAACGGACAATGACACGATAACATATTGGTACTCAAGTTCCTGTTCTGCAGGGAATGAACCAGGCATTAACTATTTTGTCTAGTGTACACCATGAGCATCTTAAAGGTAAACAGAGAGGTCGGGAACATTTATGATCATTTTGATGTGATTTCGTTTCAACGATGGTCGCATGATACGGAAGTTACAATCGAAATTTCAAGAATTTGTGCAAGACACTAAGACACAGTAAGACTTCATTCCACATTTGTGTCAAAAAAGACTTCATTCCACATAGTATCATGTACAAACCCAAAATTGTAGTTAAGCCCAATATTCACTGTGAAATTTTGCAATTTACCATCCTAGGAAATCTATTGAAGATTGAAGGTTAACATCTTGTTTGTTTGTGATTGAATCTGACTCGGCCATTGACTCGGCCCCAACTAGACATTAGAGCATTTGTTTTTTATTTTGTGACCCCAATTAGACATTAGACCATTTGTTTTTTATTTTGTGTTACCATTGATTCGGCCACAAATTTAGGCTTAAACTCTGTCTCGGATCCGTACGGTGTAAGATTTCATTCCATATAGCCTAGTTAGCAATTCGCCGAATTTGAACCCCGACCTCTATACGCGCATTTTATGGGCTACCCGAATAAATCACGAATTATTCGGATCCGCGAATTATTCGGCCTCTAAATACGTTGGTTCATTCAATCCAACTTCTGGAAAATCCACCCGTACAGATTAATTCTCCTTTTCATAAAAATGAGACCAAAGGGATTCAAACCCTTGTTCTATAGTAGTCAAACTAGCCCTTATACCACTGAGCCATTACCTGTTGGTTGTTTATATTCTGTATATTTAATATATAATCTAATTAAACCATTAAATCAAGTAATATAACTATTAAAAATTTGTTTTCTAGTACCGAATTTCCCGTTCCGAATTTTCATTTCAAAATCGAATTATACACGTACGTATGCCGTACCCAATTACTTTAGAATCTTGACCCGTTGACCGGATATTTGACCAAATTCATATAATACTCGTATGTTTGCCGTCCCGAACTACATTCTATATTCCGAATTGCTAACTAGGCCACGTAATATCATGTACAAGCCCAAATTTGTAGCTAAGCCCAATATTCACTGTGCAATTTTTTAGTTCGTTTACCATTTTTCTACACCAATACAAAAATAAGCGAATTTCACAGTGAAAATTCGGATCCAAAATATTTCAAATGACTTTATGATTCCAAAAATAAACACCCAAATTTGGTAGAGGTGATATTTATGATTTTTAGAAAAGTAATAATAGGAAAAATGAAGACGAAAATTAGTAGAAGTGGCAACAGGTAAATCCTGTCAATATGACTTCTCTCGTTTCATGGTAGGTAACCTACCATCCACAAAACCTTGTGCAAGACTTCATCCCACATTGTGTATGGTGTATAAGCCTACAAGCTCACCAAATTCGTAGTTATACTTTATATGCCAATATACACTGAATTTCTGTAGCTCAACACACGAAATAAGCAAATTTCAGGATGTAAAATTAAAGTCAATGCTTATCGGCCTGTATGACAACGGTTATCGCATTTCGGTAGAGTATGACTTTGTTTCAGCAATGACGAGTCAATGATGGACACAGTGCACCGTCAGTTACTGTGACTGACGGTGCTGGCAAACATGCTCGATCGTATCATTGTAAATGATCGGCCATGGGTTGATTTTATGCAATGATTGATCACTTGGTACTCACAAAAATCAGGCAAAAGAAAAGAATTCCTTTTATCATTTTCATTAGATTTGGCTTTACCCAAAGTTTCCTAATTTTTAAACATCATTTGCAAGTACAAAGTCTACTCTAACAATAATTAATAAAGAAATGTTCAAAACCTCTATAAATCCGAGCCATTTGAATTTGCATTTGGAATAACAACAGTACCACTATTACCATTTTCATGAACAACTCCTAAGGAATACAAAACATCTTCTCTACTCCAACCTGAACAAACTAATCTAACAGACAACAAATTCAAATACTCCTTCAAACTCTCTTTATCTTTCACATTTAACTCACTCTTGTTACGATCAACCGTTTTCGCCGTCGTTGGGATCATTTCCTTAACTTCACCATCAGACCATCCACCACTTTTCAAATTCATTTTCATTTCTTCAAACTTATCTTCTAATTTCAATCTCCACCCTTGTTCTCAACACTACATTCAATCAAATCAGACCAAAACTCAATTTTCATGTCTCTACCCCAAGCAGAAGGAGATTTTTTTATCTTCTTTGACAATTGTGCAATGTTAATAACCTGACAGCATTCATTAATCTCATGGAAAAACCCGGCAATATCCAAACCAGAGTACCGCAAATCTCCATCTTTAATAAAAATCACAGGATTTCCAGCTAAATTTGGTGCAGAAGGAACGTAAAAATTTCTGTAAATAGGAATGAGAACCGGAGCTTTCTTTAACAAATGTTTAGCTAATGTTAACTTGTTTGGATCGTCAGGTCGATTACCCCATACCCGAAACCATAGATTTCTTTTGGAGATTTCTCTGCATATCCCCAGAATCGGGAGATTAATCAAGATTTTGAGTTGCTGATGTGAGGATGACCTCCAGTTAGGAAACTCCGGGCCAACTGGTAAACCTTCGTTCAGAATGGAACGAAGATCAGGAGGGAATACAAAACCAAATGAATTCTCAATGGAAGACAATTCATCGTCGGTTAAGCCTTCTGTTATATGAATTTCGCATGTTTTTAAGTGGGAAATTACTTTTTTCGCGTATGCAGCGAAGGAGAAACATAAGCGTCTTAGGTTTTGATGATCAGGTGGTGATTTGGTTGATGTTGATGAGATTGCCATTGGAGATGGATGAAACGAAGAAGAGAGAAAGTGATGAATTAAGGAAGTTTGTTGAGATTTGATTATGGCTTAGAAGAGCTTTATGTCCTTGAAAAATGCCTACCTGAGGGGGATATTACCGAAGAAATGTTCGTAATTAAAAACTGTCTCTGTTTGTTATCGATGAATGGGGGATTTGAGATCTTTAGTCAAATACTAGGACGGGGCTATAATTTGCCACCGAATGCTAGCCCTTAGGAGCCCAATTTGAACCCATTAAATTGAACATGGTTGGGTCCTTGTTGTGCATCATCGCGCAAAGTGTAACCCAGTACTACTAGCTAGTTCTGGGACTGGTGGTGTATTTTGTGGGGAATCGACTTCATTTTACCAGGAATTTTTACATTTTTCATTGGAAAACCAAAGGTGGGTTTTCTATGACTATGCATGTTTCTATTCAAGTTTAGCTTAGCTTACAGGATGATGGAGGAAAAGTTATTGAATTGAAATCGATTTTCATAGCAAATAGATTTGTTTCTCATTCGTCCATGGTCCCGTTTCATCGAGCAAAATATTTGAGTTATTTTTGTTGTACATGTATGGTGTACGGATTTGGTAGAGCGTGTGTTAAAGTCGATGCTATATAATTGGTCATTCCCTGTTGAACTTCCTATACAGATTGATAAAGAGAAACTTACGGTAAAGGCTGAATTTCCTTGGAAGCCGACTCCTTGCCTACACTACAAGAGTTTTGGGCATTTAAGTGTGAAATGTGACTAAAACCCTATCGCAAAAACGGGGGTGTATTCAATCAGGAGTTGCATGGATAATATGCATTTTGATTTGCCGGAATCCAGAAGATTACTATAGAATCCAGAAAGGAGCCTTGCGAAATATAATATATTATTATTATAAAATCATAAATTGAACTTTTTCATGGAAAATCAAGGAACAATAAAGATTTCTAAAAATAAAAATGGTTAAATGGGTTCCTAAGAAAACAATCGTCATTTATGCTTCTTCTTCAATTCCATCTACATTTGCTAATGCCCCCCCCCCCCCCCCCCCCTCTTTTTATTCCATATTCAACAAAATTACAACCTTTTTCAGTTATAAAAGAAAAAGTCAGTTCTTTTTTTCTTTCTTTTTTTTTTACTGAAAGAATGAATTTATTAATTGGAAAAAGTCAAGAAATAACTTGTTCAGCCAAAACTTGGCTAGTAATGCAACTTGGAAAAGAATTAAACCAAAACCTACTAAGTTTTTCTACTCTCGCAGTTTTTGAGAGGATGTCTGCGACTTTATTTCTCTCCTTTGGTACATAGATGCACTTCCAGGAACTAAATTCTTTCAGTGTTGAAGAAATGTCTGCGATATAGTGATGTAACTTCCAGCAGATATTCAGCCTTCCTCAGTTTACCACGTCTGCAACTAGTTGGGAATCCAACTCAAAAGTAACTATGTCCAGCTTTAGCTCCTTCGCCCATCGTACAGCTTCAACCAGTGCTAAGCATTCTGCAAGAAAAAGTCAGTTCTTGTTAGGTGTGTAATTCCTTTTTCTTTGTTTTGTTTTATGAATACAAAAGAATAAATCTATTTATCATCCTCTTGGATACACAAAGGTATATCCAAAGGGGAACTTCATCAATCTATTTTGTCTCACAATGAGCCAAATGCTATGCTTGGCCGCCACCTGATTATAATCAGGGCCGTCTTAAAGGCTAGGCGATCTAGGCCTAGAGCCCCAAATTGTTGGGGGCCCGATATTTTTTTTCTTCATTTAGTAGTTAATTTGTCATAATTATAAGTGTTGCAAAACCTTTTTGTCACAGTTATTCATGTTACAGATTTTTTGTGACACTTATATTTAAAACTAAATCTTTAGTTTTGAGAATTAGTAGCCTTTGCTAAGGGTATTTCATGCCAAATTGTGCAAATTCAAGGGTACTTCATGCGTAATTATAAGTTTATAATCCAAAATCTAACCAAAATAGTAGAAAAAATTTCGACGGCCGAAGGCCGCCTAGCGCATCTAAGTTATCGCTTTTATGAAAAAGCCCTATATCTTGGGTTAGCCTAGAGCATCCTAAAACTCTAAGACGGCCCTGATTATAATCTCTATTACATATTTGCACAATCAAAACTTATAAAGCACACTTAGAGAGTCTGCCACTATATTTCTAGGGGTCTATTTTATTAACTTTGATTTACCTGTTAAAGTTGAAATAACATTAGCACAATTTCCTTCCAAATGCAACTTTCTGATTTCATTCCTCTTAGCACATAGGATAGCCTCCATAAGTGCTTTTGCCTCCGCTTGTTCAGGGGTTATTGTTATTTAAGTGGTAGATGAGTGCATAAACAAGACAAAATTACATAATAATTATATTTGTTAGTTCCTTACTTTACACATATATAATCATTTTATTTAGTTTTCGCATAATTTATCGTTTACTAAACGAGAAATCAAAATGCATTTATTTACTCAGTGGCGGCTAATGAACGGCTCCAAGACATGAACGTATAACTCTTGCACAAGTAAGTCAATATCAGTCAAAGTACACAGAGAGAACAACCGACAAAATAAATAAATAACATAGAACTTAGAAGCCCTAATCTACAAAAAAAAAATACAATGGGAAGAGTTCGAGGGATCAACTAAACACTGTTATTGTTTTGTCGTGACTGTTTAGTGAAAATATGTACTATTTCATTGGTTTATAATATAATACGACTATAGGTAACTGATTGAAGTCTAGAGCAGTAATGAAGTGGATGTTTTTAATGATGTGTTATATCTCCAAATAATTAATTGTTGTTGTGTCTTCCTAAACCATTAAGATCAGTTGAGTTGGAGGCGATCTCCTATAAATATGATAATACGGTAACCTTCATGTCAATTTAGTTGTACTACAAAAAGGGCCATTGAGCTTCATCTGCAGTATGGTAAACCCTAATTTCGATCAATATGACTACTTTGTTTCAACATAGCGATCATATTTATAATCGTTCATTGGAATATCTTGAAGTGTCTAAAAATGAATTAAACCATTTCAATTATACCAATTAAAATTAGTTTATTTGTCCAAAGAACAATCGAGACTTGGTTTCAAATATAACCATTTTAATACCATGGAAGTTGCTGGAAAATATCGTCGTAATTCTAGTCATGATGAAGATAAAATTATTTGTCCTGCTCATTTGGCTATGCTCAAGATCTTGCTTCCGGAACCGATCAAGATGGTAAAATATTTTGAAAGCATGTACATGAGAAATGTAAAACAGTCCTCCTTGGATTAGGCACACATACTCAATCTTCACTTCAAAGTGGATTCACACTGATTTCCAAAAGTTTTTCAATTGCATACATGCAGCAGGATGCAAAAGACTGACAAGTACTCGATCTTCAAATTCATTATATCTATCTACATTTAATCAATAGCTACGCTGCCGGAAGATGGTAATGTTGCTTCAATCAATTTTTATTTGTTTCGATAAAACGAAACTTATATTGACTGATGGAGGAGATCGTTGAAGTGATAAAGGGTTATAATCCAAGATTATCCCTAACAAGAAAAGATGATCTCTCTTCACAATGTTTTTCAGTAGATCACTTATCATTCATTTGTCTCACTTCTTTAGCTAATTTATTTACTAAAGACACAATAGTTTTTTTCTTAAACTTAAAACACACATTTGGAAATAAAGTAAATATGTTCTGACATCATTTAATATTAGTAGTAGCACCCCAAGGAATACCGTGAAAGAGGCTTGAAGAACCATTCACCATAGATACTAAGTTTTACAGTCATTTTGCATACAAATGGAATTGGTCCTCAATCTTCAATCCATCTTAGAATCTCTAAATTAAAGAGCTTTTAGCTTCATTATTTAGAAGGCATGATGCGCAACCTAATCATATTCTACATGAATATCGTTTATACATATAATTTTTCTTATATGATATGTTTTGGGGTCATATGTCCTTGAGAACATGTGATGTTTGCTGTCAATTCATCAAGCTACGTCGAAATCCAAACCTTTAAAAGGGAAACATTAAAACCAAAACCAATACTAAAACTTATAATCCACCCTTAACGTACCTTTGTTGATCGAAGACTCTTTATCTTCAACCTTTAAAATGGGAAATCTTCCAGATTCACATCCATACGGATGTTGGATTATATGCTTGACAATCATAATAGAGTGACATGATTCAAATTTAATGAATCCAAGTTTGTGTGTGTAGCGTTGCTCATACACATGGATTGCTTTTAAGGCCTAGTTTACAGTTTTCCTCCCAAATACGTCGAAGAACATCAAGTGGGCCGAAACTTATATTAACCAGATGAATTTGCTTGGAGTGATCAAGAGCTTATAGAGTTGTTTTTAAGGGTTCATAGGTCAAATGCGAGGTAGTTACACGTCAACCCAGTACTTATATATGGATTGTTGTTGTTAGTACTACTACTACTACTACTACTACTACTACTCTACCAGTCACCTATTTCTTAATTATAATCGTTGTCATGCAATAGATAACATTCTTTACAACAATAAGTCAAAATTCATATATCTTGACATGTTCCTTCAATCTTTCCGATTGATCCATATCCTATGGTATTTGACTATTTGGTAACCTGCGAAAAGACAAGCGTACCAAGTACAACACTAAATATTTTTCTTTCAACCTATACAAGACTTAATATTGTGCAAACTTTAGAGATGATTAAGTTTATCTAAGCACATGTCTCTTTCAACTGATTAGCATACACAATGATTATACTTTTATTATAAATATGACAATTATAATTGCGGAATGAAGTATATCACACGCACAAGATTTGTTAATGCGGAAACTACAAACTCGTAGAAAACCTTGTTCTCGACCAATTATGAATACACTTAAGGATTATATGCAACAGGTTATTTCCATATGAATATTAAAAACTTAAATGTTATTTAACCACAACAGATTATCACAAATTCACTATCAGAACTAGTTTTCCTCTTTAAAGCAAAATTCTTATATATTTTGCTTAGAAAATCGAAATTCTAAAATGTGTTAACTTACTAGTGTGCACTTTTTCCCCAAATGCCTACATGGCCAAAATATAATTTTCACTTCTTGAGTAGTATTTATACTCGTATACATAAAAAAAACAAGGCTATGCACGGTGTTACATGTTCTTAATCGATATATGCATTCAAAGTTCAAACTTACAATGGGAGATGTGAGCCTATGGTTGTCACCGTTCATGAAAGCTTCTAGAGTACACCAAAGGGTATTCCTGAAGAAAAAAAACGGGTTTTGAAAATTTTCACCGTCTATAAATTGCGAGCGAAACCAAAAGGTTCTCCCGCATAAACAATTTCGTTTTGAAATTCAATTTTTTTTTTTTTTGAATTTTGAAACCGAGGGTTTGAAGAGTATAGAAGATTTGAAGATTTTGCTCAGGTAAGATTCATTCTTCTTATCTCATCGCTTGATTCCTCAAGCAGTAAGAGAAAGTATGTGTTCAGCATATGTTTGATTGATGAGCATGGAGAAATGCTCGAAAACTTTGAGCCATCGGTTACTTGCACAAGTGAGAAAAGCATTGTGTGTGATTTTTTGCTGAAGCATTCCCCCTTGCTTGCTAGCTCTTCAAGTAATAAGAAAAGGAAGGAGATCATTGTGTCCATGGAAGAGGGATTAGCTGGTGCTATTTCAATCGGATCACTTTTTTGTAATGACAAAGTGTTGGCTAATGGACGACTCCATGACATGAACGTGTAACTCTTGCACAATTAAGTCAATATCAGTCAAAGTACACATTGTTGTTGTTTTGCCGTGACTATTTTATGAAAATATGTACTATTTTGTTGGTTTCTCATATGATATGACTATAGGTAACTGATTATAGTCTTGAGTAGTAATTAATTGAATGTTTTTAATGATGTGTTTTATCTTCCAATAAATTAATTGTTGTTGTGTCTTTCTAAACTATTTAGATTATTTGAAGACGATCTCCTATAAAAATGCAACCCCGCGATTCCCATAATCTATCGAGTTTTGTTGAATAGATCAAAGATTCTTTATTCAGGTAGGTCGCACAATGTGTGTATTTTTTTTTTCTTCAATTACATTACAACCTGTGCTATTGTTTTTGAGTCATAATATAATTCTATCATTATATATGTTTAGGCTACAACGCGAGCGCAAAATACTTCCTCGCATGGACAAATATGATTAACTGCTCACATATGCACGTATAAAGTCCATTGTTGCTAAGATTCATGTCGGTCCCAACTCTCTTACCATCTTATTTTAATTTCTCTTGCATTAGCAAGTACTATATGTAAATCGTTTGTTATTTATTTATTTTGATAAAAAGTAAGATGTGACTATAGTTTTATCCTCTTGTATTTTTTGGAGAACAAATTTGACTTGAATTATCATGGATATGATTGTTATGTAGTTTATTCTATTTGTATATTAGTTGCAATGGGTTAACTGGTTTATCTAAAATATTTTTGTGTATTTCCAATATGTTTGATAATATAAATTGAACACATACACTCTTAATGCCAAACTTCATATCACCCTTTTTTTCTCAATGAATTTGTACTTCGGAAAACAACAGATACTTATAAAGTTTACTACTCGTTGTGTAAGCGTGCAAGGTCTCACATGCTTAAAAAGATCTTGGATTTTCATATTTGGAATAAAAACACTTTTGTTATTTTCGGTTGTTGAGTATCACTGGACAACCATTTAATCGTATAAATTTTAAAACCAATGTCTCTGCAGTTCGAACAAATTTACCGTCAGTTGTTAAAAGTAAGTTTGCGGATATGAAGGTACAAGTAGTAATAGTAGTGACAATTATACGAAGTTCTAAATAAGTTACTTAATTTTATTTGGAACTTTCGGTGACTGTAGTTGTGGCGCAAAGGCGAACCTTAACTTAAAATATGATCTGAATCATGGATTATCCGTATTCTATTTATTTCAAACGCATCAGCGTCCCTTTTCTCTTTCTATTTAACCTAAAATATTTATTTCAAACGCATCACAATCTCTTTTCATCCCTTTTATAGCACCAGTTTTCAGTACTATTGACTTTAAACCTTAAAACCCTAGCCATGATCCCATCACTCGGTTTTAAAGTGAGGCATGAATATTCTTAACCTGACTGGGAGTCCGTCGGTGGAAGTAGGAATTACCAAGATTTTATCTACACATTTCAATTTAACAACATCAGTAGTTACTTCAAATGACAAACGTGAGTCAAGAATTTTTCAGAATTTTGTGAGTTGGATTACTTTGTCTCTCTGCTCTTGTTATTGATTCAAAATCGAACATTTAAGTTATCAATCTTGGATTTATGTCAGTTTTGTCTGTAAAATGAAACTATCAGAAGTAATTAAAGATAACAAAAGTAAGTAAGCGCGATGGAGGTACCAAGGGTGTCATTAAAGGTGGTGCCCCTAAAAGTAATGTTGTTGAACCTAATCGAAACCTTAAAAGGGGACTTGTTATACTGATATATAAGTCATACATATTAAAGAATACATGATTTGGGTGATATAATTGCATACAGTTCCCTAGAGAGTGATCTGCGTAGTTGTTCGAGTATTTAGTTTATAAAAACAAATTTTACGACAAGTGCCACAAAATAAAATAAAAAAATAACTATTCCAATTTTTTTATTATATAAATTGAAAAGAAAATGAAAAGCGTCGGAAAGCTCTAACATGTAAACCTTGTGTTAATATGCTTGGTAGTTTACTTTATGGATATGATAGAACCATAGACTTCTTTGATAACACAATTTTGAAGATTGGCAATGATACTATAAGATTGTGAGAGGATATTTGGCATGTTTATGGCAATATGGCTTCACTTTGTCCTACCTTATATAATCTTTCAAACTCTAAAGGAACCTAGTTGCAGCAAGCCTCTGTTAGGGCATTGTCCGGTCAAACCCACTAGCGTTGGTATGTTAAGTTGGTTGTCAGTTTTAGGTGTCAAAACACAATTCTTGATTTAGCCTACTAAAGTTTAGATTTCGGAATTGGGATATAGACTAAGTAGTAGAGATACCTTGAAGACGAAGACTGTGAAGACAAAGAAGACATCAATTATTCTTCATCGACAAAAGGTTAGTAGGAGTTATGACTTTTATGGAAATTTTGATATTCTACTTTCTCTATCTTTCGAAATGGTCGGCTACTTTAGTAGAGATACTAATAGCGTTTGAGATCGTGTTCTTGTCTACATGACCACGAGTTATGTTGGTATTTGTTCCCACGAATACTAAGTTTACAAGAATGCATGAGATAGATTCGGTACCGTTTGTCCATTGCAATGGTTTGCCTACAAATCACTTGTTGGATATGGGTGAATCTAAAGGAGTACACTTGAGCAAGAGTCCAGTGGATTATAGCTGAGGGCGTCTAACACGTCTAAGTACTGGTCCAGCCCAGAACTTCCAGTGGATCCAAGTTAAACCTTAATCTGGAAAACGACGGTTCCCGAACCGTACGATGAAAAATGACCTGGGAATTTTTCCTGAGTTCCAAAGTGTCAATTTGTACGCGTACTAGTACGTGAACGTCAGATTCGATGCATTTGGTCGTGATTCAGATGGACGGTTTGCGAACCGCCCAAAGTGAATATTCTCTGGATTTTCACAGGGTTAAACTGTGACTTCTTATCTCTTAGTTGGACTTGGTTATCACGAAAATATCTTCTGTGGTCCATCTAACGGTTCTCAATGTGTCAATAAGATAAAGATTATCTCTGGTCTGTTGGATATCAATCTTGAAGTGTTTTTGAGCTAACAAAACACTTGGCAGATAAATGATAAAAGATTTCCAATTGAGATAAATCTAGGTTTCTTGGTTTGCAAGTTAGGGTTTCCTAAACTTGTGGAACAAGTAACTAGTTGCTTTATTCCAAAGCAACCTATCTTGTTGAGTGTTATAAATAGAGGTGTCTAAGGACGAACACCGCAACCATCAAGCATACGTGAAGATCCTCTGTGGAATTGATCGTAAAATCTTTTCACTTCGGTGAATGCTTGTTGTGGTATATCATCTTCTATTAGGTAGCAGTTCCTCTTGGGATTTACCTAACGACAGACTCCTCTTGAGAGTTGGGAAGCACAAGTAGGAGATTGAGACCTTAGTAGTTGAAATCGGAGTAACCTGTAACCTTGGTAACCTGATCACGTTCTTGTCTATTCTACGGTCCTTCTCTTCTGATATAAGGCCATTCAAGAACTGATACGATACATACAAGGTTGAAAGGAAGCAACGCACGGCTGCACTCGGTGTTGTAAGACCTGGTTAGCTCTAGTTGTATAAGTTTCTTAAGTGATTCTTCGTGTACAATTGAGGTAGAGACAAGTTGGGCATAGTTTACTCGGTTTACTTGTCAGCCCCCGCTTGTAAGTATATTTCCGTATGACACAAGCCTTTAACAGCGGTTAAATCAACTCCTAGGCCTGTAAAGGACGTCAGCTAGGGGAATCAAGTGCGTGACGATCTGTGGGGGATCTAGAGACGTAAGGAGTGCGACAGTAGCCAGTTCGCTTGGAGGGTAGGAATTGGTCTTTGCTACATCCCAGACTGAAGTCTTATAGTAGGCTAGTGTTTGTAGACAGTTTGTACTGTGCGGTGTTCAATCTGGGCGAGGTCCCAAGGTTTTTCTACAGGTTGTAGTTTCCCCGTTAAAAAAATCTATGGTGTCTTGTGTGCTTTACTTTTCGCATTATATTCTCTGATTATATAATTAAAGCAAACACAAGAAGTACGTTATTATAAACCTGATCGTTGTCCTCAATCCATCCATTGGATTTACCAAGACCCTGTCTTGCGTTGGACTGATCCTTGTGATCCAAACTCAGGTTGACGGATATGGATATTGATTTTTGAGATCGTCCAGATCTGACCATAAGTCTCACGAGCCCAAACGAAAAGTTGGTTGTATTTCGGTACCCCTGCTTTTTCAATTGGTATCAGAGCCGGTGAACACATAAAAGACGTAATTGTCTGTGTTTATTGTGGTTCGTGAAATAACGTCAGAATGAAAGGATCAGGCTTTGACTACTCAAAGTCCTTGGGATTGTCAACAACCAAGTACGATACTTTAATTATAAATGACAAGTCAAATATAATGCGAAAATAAAGTAAAGTACACACAAGAATTTTGTTAACGATGAAACTACAAACTCGTAGAAAAACCCCGGGACATAGTCCAGTTTGAATACTCTTAAGAATTAAGCCGCCAACACACATACTCTCATATTCGGACTAGCTGGTGCAGACAATATTACCCTAATACGACTATTAGTCACAAAGATTTCCCTCAGTATTCCTACGCCTCTAACCACAGCAAGGTGGCCACGCACATGTACTCCCCTACGCAAACATACGTCATTTACTGTCTTACGCAAGAGTTGCATCACAGCCCGTCGCGAGGACTATCGCTACCCGACCTCCAATCGGACGACTACAACCAAATAGTGGCAGGTCAAATCGCTAGATGATATCCGTGGAAACTAACGGATATTTCACCGAAGTCGTCTTACACCAAGAGCGAGGATATTTAAGTTTACTTGGTAATTGAAAAAGCAGGGGTACCGAAATACTACCAACTTTCGTTTGGGCTCGTGAGTCTTATGGTAAGATATGGATGATCTCAAAAATCAATATCCAAATCTGATAACCGGAGTCGGATCACAAGTGATCGGTCCAATGCAAGACAAGTCTTGGCAAATCCCCTGGATGGATTATGGACCAACTCGACGGTTATGAATAACGTACTTCTTGTTTATGCTTTAATTATATAATCAGAGAATATAATGCGGAAAGTAAAGCACACAAGACACCAGAGATTTTTTTAACGAGGAAACTACGACTTGTAGAAAAACCTCGGGACCTCGTACAGATTGAACACCGCACAGTTGTTTTAGGTGTAAAACAATAAAGAGAATCTGAGGGGTAAAGTGTGAAGTGTAATGATGTAATATGAGATTGTAATGGTATTCGAGAGGTCAAGATCGAACAAGACTCGCCTAAACCAAGAAATGGCCGTTCGAGTATTGCTTCAGTTACAAGAAGAGGAATAAGGTTGGTTTAGGGAGGGAAGCAGAGAAAGATGAGATCAGAGAATTGCTATGATTTATGTGATGTTGTGATTAAAATTGCTAAAAGAATGGATATTCAGTTCTCACTAGATATTGAATGCTGAATGAGAAGAGTTAATCAATTATCGATGAGATAGATTGATTAGACTTGCACTGAATTGAACTCTTGAACTTGTTTGTTCTCGTTGTTTTGTCTTTCCAAACTGGTCGAGTGACCTATTTATAGCAATAAAATTCCAACTGATCTCGTAAGAAGTGGAAGAGTGGGAGTGTGGAGTGAGTGGGGCAAGTCTTGCGCCTAATATTAGGGAAGATTAACAGCCCACTTTCTCATCCCCTCTTTTCAGCAACGTTCACACGACTTAGTTTCTTTCCCGTTGAGTGATTGAGCCGTTGCAATCACACGTGTCGTAGACCGCCAAACCAAAACCCTAAAGAATATCCCTCCATGTAACTTACTTGATTCTCGTAAGATTTGTTAAGTATCGAATTATTCGTTAAGTCAAAGCTGACTAAGTGCAAGTCGTACCAATTACTGGTAAACTCAGGACTTTGCATAACAATAGAGATTTAAGCGATATGCTTGTGTATCTCTTTCAAGTTTGGTCTAAGGATTGAGCCGGGCAATCGCCGTTTAAACCAATGAGAGAAGTCTAAGGATTGAGCTATGCAATCGCCATTTAGACTGAGAGGATTTCAGCAACTCTTTGTGGCAATAGTCAAGTAAATACGACTTTCGATTTGCCATAAATATGAGAAATTGGCTTGTGGCATGTAATGCACCAATTCCCTGAATAATAGAGACATATGAATGTCCAAAATAATATAAGTCATAGCCATGAGCCATGATTAAGAATTGTAGCAGTGATTATAGAAGAAAGTCTATAATCAGGAAAACAGATGAGTGATGCTAACATAGCGTAGCTTCAACCAATAATGCATGAGTATTTCCAATTCAAGACCTAAAGATAGGCCACATGAATAATAATAAGCTATGTTGCATAGCATAATAACCTTATTAGAAAGTTAGACATAGGATGTATGAGGTGGGCCATAACATTACGTTATTTTCAGATTTCTGGACAGTTTGCACGTCATCCATTCCAAAAATCACCCAGGCCAGCCTATATTCGCTAAAATAACGAAATTTTAGTATGTCATGGGGAACTCACAGAGGAGAAACTTTCGTGAAGGAAGCCTCTCCTAATTATTTACGGATTGGGCTGTAAAAATCGTCCTTTGAGGCAATTCGTAATCTGCCAGATTTCCGAATTCGATTAGGAAACTAGAATATCATGGATTCAATAAAGCCCGTAATCATCTAGGACTTGGATCAGCCGGATCCATAAGTAGAGGCGAGGCTAGGGAAGGAGATATTTTAGCTCTAGGAAGGCAAGGATAGCCGTGAGCGAGAGAATGGCCATGTGCCTCCATGAGCTAAGCTAGGGACAGCCATAAGGCCCCCATAAAATTAAGCTAAGCATGGCCGTGAGGCCTCCAAGAACTAAGCAAGGAATTGCTGTGAGGCCACCAAAGGTTAAGCAAGGGATGAGCGTGAGCCCCTAAAGGCTAAGCTAGGGAATGGCTGTGAGCCCCCCAAGGATTAAGCTAAGGCATGGTCGTGGGCCTCATTATGTCTCTAGATCCCCCACAGATCGTCACGCACTTGATTCCCCCAGCTGATGTCTTTTACAGACCTAGGAGTTGATTTAACCGTTGTTAAAGGCTTGTGTCAATAATTCCGGCTTTGCAACCTCAATTATCAACTGTATGTTTGAATTGTCCTCTATCAGTTTGACATACGTAAAGCGACTTCCTTCGGATTGTTCCAGGTCATACGGAAGTCTACTTACAAGATTGGGCTTACGCTGAAAACCAAGTAATCAATGCCAAACTTGTCTTTACCTCAATTGTAAAAAGGATCACTTAAGAAAATTATTCAATTGGATCTAACTGGGTCTTACAACACGTCGTGCAACCTTGTGTTGCTTCCTTTAAAACACTGTAGTTGTGTATCAGTTCTTGAATGGCCTTATTGCAGAAGAGAAGGACTGCAAAATAGACAAGAACGTAATTAGGCAACCAAGGTTACAGGTTAATCCGATTTCAACCACTAAGGTCTCAATCTCCTACCTGTGTTTCCCAACTCTCAAGAGAAGTCCTTATACTCGTTAGGTAAATCCCACAGAGGAACTGCTACCTAATAGAGGATGACTATACCACAACAAGCTTTCACTTAAGTGAAAAGAGTTAACGATCACCACAGAGGGAACTTCACTTATGCTTGATGCTTGTGGTTTTCGTTCTGAAACCCTCTATTTATAGTACTCAATAAGATAGGTTGCTTAGGAATAAAGTAACTAGTTACTTGTTCCACAAGTTTAGCAAGTGCCCGTGTAAAACGAACCTGTTACTTGACTTGCACACAAAGAAACCTAGATTTATCTCAATTGAAAATCTTTATCATTTATCTGCCAAGTGATTTGTTAGCTCAAAATCACTTCAAGATTGATATCCAACAGACCATAGATAATATTTATCTTATTGACACATTGAGAATCATTAGATGGACCACAGAAGATATTTTCGTGATAACCAAGTCCAACTAAGAGATAAAGGAGTCACAGTTTAACCCGTGTGAAATTCCAAAGTATATTCACTTGGACGGTTCGAGAACCGTCCTTCTGAATTCCGGCCAAATTCATCGAATATGTAGTTCACGTACATGTACGTGTACAAATTGATGTTTTGGAACTCAGGAGTAAAATCCGGAGTCATTGTTCTCGAACCGGTTCGTGAACCACCATTGTTCAGAATTAGGGTTTAAATGGATCCGCTAAAGTTCTGGGTTGGGCCAGTACTTAGATGTGTTATTACGCCCTTAGTTATAATCCACTGGACTCTTGCTCAAGAGTACTCCTTTAGATTCACGCATATCCTAAAAGTGATTTACAAGCAAACCATTGTTATGGAAAAATGGTATCGAATCTATCTCACGCATCTTGTAACCTTAGTATTCATGGGAACCAATACTAACATAACACATGGTTATGTAGACAAGAATA
>JAJJMA010012479.1:0-25015 GCA_023529015.1 Papaver nudicaule | reverse complement strand
ATATTTACCACCAGACCATATTGACCCATATCATATCAATTTCATTTGCACATTCTACCAGCACATTCTATTATCAATTTCACAGATTTATCAAGCAATAGCAATAACAATAGCAACATATAGAAAAAAAATCAGATTTATCAAGCAATAGCAATAGCAATAACAATAGCACATTCTACCAGCACATTCTAACAACATCTGTTAGTATTAAACAAAACTTAAAATCAGAAAAAAATAGAAACCCATATATTCAGAAAACCCCAGAAATTAAGAAAACCCTAGAAACCCATATAAAAAAAAACCTAAAAATGAAATTTATGCACAAACCCTAGAAATAAAATTCATAAAACCCAAAAATAAAACCCAAACCGCATAACCCAAACCCCAATCATACATGCAAAACAAAAGAACAAATAAAACTGAAAAAAAATTGTGAAATTTGTGATAGTTGTGATTAGGGTTGCGATTTCTCACCAGATGAAAGCTTTTCCTTCGATTCGACCCTTAAAATTTTTCTCACAAGAACCCTAGAATTTTTTCTTCTCCCGCTCTGTCTTTTTTTCTCTCTGGTTCTGTCTTTTTTTCTCTCTGGAAAGGAGAATGAAAACGAAAGTGAAGTTATAAGGTGTTGAGAAGTGTTTATGGCACACACTCTCTTCACACACTTGAAGCTAGGGGCGGAAAACAACCTATAATGATAACTACTTGGGCATAAATATCCTAAAAAGTGTGGGGAGGTGTTTTTGCCCGCACGCGTACACAACATGCGCAAAAAAATAGCAACGGCAATTCGCAACAAAAAATCTTCTGTTTCGGAATTCCGCAACGGCCCAAAAATTCCGCAACGGCCCAAGCCCGTTGCTATACCGCAACGGCAGCATTACCGTTGCTACTCAGTGTTGCTATTTGCCAAATATGGTGTTGTGTCATGAACACATAATTAGAAGCAACAACTCATTTCATTACTTCAAGGAAGAATACGAAAATCACCCAAAACCGGGCTACAAATGGCCATCACTCCCAAGTGATGCCAAACTCCCTACAATGGCCTAAAAACTCTGCCTAAGCCTATGGGATTTATCCCTCTGTTTCTCCTAAACGAAGAACACCCAATACAATGTATTTCTGGCCTATTTATAGTGTCAGACCTTGCCAAAACTTCTGTGCAACCGCTGCACAAGCCATGGATAGCCAAGTGTCCATAGGTAGTTTCTGTAACCGTCAAGTTTGCTAACTGCTTGCCTTGTTGTAGGCCAAACAATGCTACACCTGTTCCCATCAGTTACCAAAGCCAAACACGGTTATAAAGCCTCTTTATAACCGTTCTCCAAGTCCTCCTACTCACGCATTCACATGTCATAGCTAACTCTTAACCGTCAATATGAGCCTATGCCAAGCCGTGCCATGCCATTTACGCCAAGGCCATGTGCCACACTTGGATGGACGCTACAAACAGCGTGCACACATGCTATTAAGCCTTCTAAAGTCATGCATAACTTTGTCTCACAAGCCTTAAGCTCTCTTGCTACCTTTGGATGAGTACGAACGCACAATAGCGCGTTTGGCTGCGCCATTGCATCTCATGCATTACCAAAGCCTTGGCCTTATGCCAAGGTCATTATCTTGACCTTATCCACGTCCTTGATTCCATCATTGAGCTGGGCCAACTCAAAATCCTCACACATTCGACATTGACCAATCAATGTCACATGCATGTCAAGTGGCCACCCTTGTCTTAGCTTAATGTCACTTTCTTGTCGGACTAATGAAGCTACATTTACTAGGCCACTTGTGTCAGGGTTAACAAACCTCCCCCACCCATTCTGTTCATCGTCCTCGATGAACGCAATACTCATTTGGGACCTCCCAAACTACCTGGCTATATAAGTACACTTCTGAAAAACCCCTCCTCAGAAATTCAGCAACTTTCTTGGCCTCCATGGCGTCCATGCCAATACTTTGTGCTTAGTACCATTCACCATCACTTAGCTTTACTGCCTTGTTATTGATCCTGCCAACTTGAGATTTTATTGTTGTGCTGCGCAACACTTCAACTTCATGTCAACTTGCATATCAATACCCAAATGCAAATTTTGCGATCTTTCTTGGCTAAACATCGTTTCTAGCCTCAAATCACTCATCTGTCAAATGTGCCTAAGCGTACACAACTTGACATGGACAAGGCCAGCAATGTTCCTGTCCCTACCGTCCATATGCTGCCTTCTTTTGTGCTTAATGATCACCGTGATCATGGCCTTAGTCTCATGCCTTCAAACTCCGATTTTGGTTGCATCCTACAACCCAACAGGACTTATATGCGACTTAGCCTTTCTCCATTCATGTTGCAGATCCCCATCTCAGGAATGACATCCTTATTGACCTCTGGCATGCCACAGAATCCAGACTTGCTGATTTTTGGCCATGCCTTATCGAAACAACATGGATAGAATGCATGACTTGCATTGTCATGACTTAGCCTCAGTTTTGCTGGCACATGCCTTCATGGCCATCCGTCAAGCTTCACATAGAATGCCTAGTGGTTTTATGCGTACCAACTAGCATCCATTGTTGCAAACACACTAAGGAACTCGTTTCCTTGGGTGCTTTGGCCAAGTATAAGCCTTATACTTGCTCCAACTATTATGCACTTGGCACAAATCCATGTGCCATCCTTTGCTTGACTCGCCTAAAGCAAAACTATTGAGTTGCATAGATTCTTGTCCTAAGCTATGACTAACTAATTTAGGACAGAACTTGGCATCATGCCATTCTCTAGCCTACATTGCTTTCGAAACCAATGCGCCTCAAGCATTCATTCGAACCGCTACTCCTTCACTCTTTGGACAACTTTCCAAAGCTTATGAGTTTCCCCAAACTCATGCCTTTGATGGACAGACGTCTTGGCCTTGCTGCCGTTCTTGTATTGCACTCTTCTTAGCAATTTACTTAGTACAATATGCAGGACCATCCCCAACAGCAACATGTCTTCATACCATCAAACTAATTTTGCACCATTACACTTTCAACGTCTTCTATTGCATATTTCGGCCAATATGCTATGTAGCATCTCCCATGGAATTAGCTTTACTCCGAATCAAAAGAGACACTTTAACATCGAACACCCTCATTCACTACTACCTTACATAGAAAGACTTCCCAACACCAAGGTCACACACGACCCAATACTTGAAAGTATACTTCAAATGGACTGCAAATTCCAATACCAACTGATCACAAACTTGCAAGACCAACAAGTTTTGCAATATTGACTTCATTATAGCTATTTAGCAACAAACGAGGAAACAAGGCCACAACCAATTGCCTTGCATGCTACTGACCCTCCATCCAACTATCAATGTTCATATGCTTCTCCCATAACGAAGCATCGTCCAATTAATACTTGGCCTTTGGCCAGAATCCTCCAAATTGAGGCAATCTTGTTGCCATAACTTCTATGAAGATTTCAAGAATGACCCATGCCATTCATATACATCATCACTCCCTTGTTATTTTATATTCCTTCATCCGCTCCCTTTGAGCATAACATAAGATTGCGCCACCTATTGCACAATATAAATAGAATGACTTGATGATTCTGAGCATCACCATAGTGCTCAGTTAAGCCATCTTAACCAATGACTATTGCGGACTAAATTCCCTTCCTTGGACAGTTGTAAACAAGGCCAACATCCTTTGCAAATGAGGCACCGCTGCCCTTGTTCCATGAAGCAATGCATACCTCGTCAAACATAGCATTCTTCCTTTAACTTGGAACTCATTTTCCTGCCCATATACATCTGGTTTACCTTTTCATTACCCTTGGCCAAATCACACAACTATGACTGATCTGCCTTTGACAAGAATGTCCGCCGTGGTTCTTATCCAAATGCCGGTCTTTGAGCTCCCCAGCCCTTGCATTTTGACTCCACTTCTTCACAACCAGATGCAAATGCATTATGCCCACTCATGGCATCTTCTTATGCTTCTCTAGCATCAACAAAGAAACTTTGCTTAACGTAAGACCATGGTGTATCGGTTTTCCCTAACTTACGTTCTTTTCTTTGGCCTATCAACAAGACATATGCTAGATAAGAATTGACCATACAATTCTTTTCTCATGACATCCCAAATGCCACAAAACTTCTGGTCACAACCAGAATTGCATTACCACCAAGGTATATGCATCGAGGGAAACACACATACTCTTCCATCCGACTGCCACAATGAGATATCTCGCCTTCTATGTCATATAGTAGGCTCTCATTTCTTTTGCCTCTTGCAAAAGTCAAAAACATACTATGTGTCCAGGAATTTTCTCAAAATTCCCCATTACATCTTGTAATACTTGGTATTGACAACATTACGAAAGGCCTCCTTTCTAATGCTTATGCTTCTTGCATACTTGTGAGAATCATGGACTTAAACTTCTGACTTGCACCATAGAAGTCAGCAAACTCTTGTGCTTTATCATTCTACCAATTGAATACCTTCAATTCAATGGGTTCTTCCACGAACAAATGACACCAACACGAGTCAAAGAGAGAAAATCTTCACAAACTAAAGCCAAATCAGAGCCAATCATGCTCTGATACCACACTGTCACACCCCCAAATTAGCGTCAACCAATTTTGGCCTAGGAATGACTCGGCAACACTAATGGTTCAGTGAATCAAGCTTCACCCATCAATGCTCAGCCTTACACACTTGCTTAATTCAAGTGCACCCACAATCATCAAAGATTAGCAACGGAAGTCTTTCTTCATTTTCTCTCATCCTTTAGTGCATCCCATACTTCACTAAGGCTTTGACATGCTACCAATTCCACACAATATCAACACCATTCATGAACACATAATTAGAAGCAACAACTCATTTCATTACTTCAAGGAAGAATACGAAAATCACCCAAAACCGGGCTACAAATGGCCATCACTCCCAAGTGATGCCGAACTCCCTACAATGGCTTAAAACTCTGCCTAAGCCTATGGGATTTATCCCTCTGTTTCTCCTAAACGAAGAACACCCAATACAATGTATTTCTGGCCTATTTATAGTGTCAGACCTTGCCAAAACTTCTGTGCAACCGCTGCACAAGCCATGGACAGCCAAGTGTCCATAGGTAGTTTCTGTAACCGCCAAGTTTGCTAACTGCTTGCCTTGTTGTAGTCCAAACAATGCTACACCTGTTCCCATCGGTTACCAAAGCCAAACACGGTTATAAAGCCTCTTTATAACCGTTCTCCAAGTCCTCCTACTCATGCCATGCATCCACATGTCATAGCTAACTCTTAACCGTCAATATGAGCCTATGCCAAGTTGTGCCATGCCATTACGCCAAGGCCATGTGCCACACTTGGATGGACGCTACAAACAACGTGCACACATGTTATTAAGCCTTCTAAAGTCATGCATATCTTTGGCTCACAAGCCTTAAGCTCTCTTGCTACCTTTGGATGAGTGGGGACGCACAATAGCGCGTTTAGCTGCGCCATTGCATCTCATGCATTACCAAAGCCTTGGCCAAGCTTTGGCCTTATGCCAAGGTCATTATCTTGACCTTATCCATGTCCTTGATTCCATCCTTGAGCTGGGCCAACTCAAAATCCTCGGACATTCGACATTGACCAATCAATGTCACATGCATGTCAAGTGCATCAAGTTGCCACCCTTGTCTAAGATTAATGTCGCTTCCTTGTCGGTCTAATGAAGCTACATTTACTAGGCCACTTGTGTCAGGGTTAACAACTAGCCATATAATTGCGCAATCTTTTCAGAAACTCCATTGTGTCACCACCCAACTCCAGATGGTGGGACCACCCCTATTTTTATATATATATTTATATTTTTAAGAGAAGCTCCTTAGAGCATTTATTGATAAGGCATAAAAAAATAGAGTGGGACTAGGCCTGACCTCCAAAGAGAACAGACGAAAGAATAAAAAGTAAAAAGCGAAAAAAAAAAAGTAGATTACAATTAGGAGAATCTGTAAATAGGTTGGCTCGACCTGTCTATGGCAAGTTTATATCTCGCAAAAGTAGGGGTGATCCCGCTATCTGGTTCCACGGAAGATCCATGTTTTGCTAGTATATCCGCCACTGCATTGCCTTCACAAAATATGTGGGAGTATCTAAACTCGATGGTCGAGAGAATTCTCATACTATTGGACCAATGTATAACCATTTTCCAAGGGATTAAACTTGGGTTCTCAATGGCGGCAAGAATAGTTGTAGTCACATTCAAACCAAAGTCTTCGAAACCCTCTAGCTTGCGCAATTCTAAACGCATGAATTGCGCCCCAATATTCAACACACATAGAGGTATCAATACCAATTCCTTGAGCTAAACACCCACGAACCAGGCTGTTGTGATCACGAAAGACCACACCACAACGAGCAGGGCCAGGATTCCCGAATGAACAACCATCTACGTTAACCTTAATCCAACCAAAGAGAGGAGGTAGCCATCTTACTTCTAAAATGTGCGGTTCTTTAGGAGGACGACATTTCAGTTTAAACACATTCAAAATCTGTAGATCAGTAAAGGTGCTGAAAGAAAAGCCTTTGACGTTACTCCCCGACTCGCTAATAAGAGTGAGCAGTATCTTTTTTGCCACTTGGGTAGGGATAACCAGATGCTCAAACCTGAGTTTATTTTTGCAGTCCCAAATGAGCCATATGCAGTTCACCACGGCTACCCAAAGAAGATTTTAAACTTGAGAACAACTCCTGCAGTTTCTGACCAAAGTAAATTGGCCAGTTAGAGAGTTAGTGTTAAGTTGATGCTGAAAAATAACAGAAATCCAGGTCCACATTGAACGAGCAAAGGCGCAGCTGAAGAAAAGATGAATTTGGGTTTCCATGCAGCACAGATTTGGGCAAAGACTCCAGCAGTTAACTGTCAAAACTCCGCAGAAACGTAGAGTGTCGTCAGTCGCAATTTTTCCATGCAAAAGTTTCCACACAGTAGCAGCTCTTCGTGGGGGCATCATCACATTCCAAAGATCTTTAAAGTCGCGAGAAGAACCTGCTCTCAGTATGCAAGAATCATAAACAGACTGCATCGTAACGATGTCGTTGCTACTTTGAGTCCAGACGAGCTTATCATGCTCATGAGTTGCAAAGGAAACCTCATTTATAGCTTGTTAGATGGTGATGTTTAGCTCGGACATATAAGAAGGAAAATACCATCTTCTATTCACAATGAATTCTTCAACGTTATGATGCATACTGGTCGTATCCAGTTCGAGATAATCGCCAATAGAAGCACATAAGGAAGCACACTAATTATCTTTCCAGAAGTCCACAGAAGTAACATTACCAATCAACCATAAATCTTTACTTTGTATGAGTGACCATTGGTTACGAAAGCCTGGCCAGACCGAGGATCTCTTGTAGTAAGAACAGTTATGAAACCTTGCTTTGAAGAATGAAGACTAGTAGGAGGTTCCAGTCATAGCTTGCCAAGCCATTTTCATCAAAGCTGCTTGATTTACATGAGCTAAAGATTTAATGTTGAGACCCCCTCCGTCATAAGGAAGACACATCTTTTTCCAGGCTACAGTGGTGTGCTTCACAGTAGAAATATCGCCATACCAAATAAAATTACGTATCCAACTCTCTAGTTTACGAAGGCAAGTTTTGGGCCATTCATATACATGAAAGCTATAAAGAGCTGAACTAGTTATCACAGTTTTCACCAATTCCACTCTTCCCATCATCGAAATAGATTTACCCTTCCAAGTAGCAAACTTCAACTTAATTTTGTCCATTATGGGTTGAAGAAATCTTTTCCTTGGCTTTCCTTTGAAAATAGGGACACCAAGATAACGGAAAGGAAGAGAGCCTATAGGTATGCCATAAGAATCCGGAAGATCCGTAGCTCTAGCAGTAATATGCTTACTAGCATAGAGAGTGCATTTGGCCAAACTAATACGTTGACCCGAGAAACCTCTATAGTCTTGAAAGACTTTCATAACATTATCTGCGTCTCTTTAGTACCCCTGCAGAAAACCATTATATCATCGGCATAAAGAACATGAAATGGAAATACTACACCTCTCGGAGAAGAAATGTGATGAACCCTCCCTTGAGTAAACAAGTTTAAGATCGCACAACTGAGAACATCCTCTGCAGGACAATAAAATAGGAGATAGAAGGTCGCCCTGACGAACTCCTCTAGTGCAACTGAAATAGCCCATAGCTTTACCATTGTCAATAACAAAGGGCTTTGTCGAATGAAGGATCGTATGTATCTAACCCACAAAACGGGTGCAAAAACCAAAAGCAGAGAGAGTCTGCAAAATGAAATTTCATTCCAAAGCGTCAAAAGCTTTGCGAATGTCGAACTTCAAAGCAATATTACCACCATACATTTTATAATCAAGAATATTGATTACTTTAGAAGTTAAAGCAACACAGTCGAAAATACTTCGGCCCTTGATAACCATTAATTTTGAATAAAAAATATGCCAGTTCCAGTAGCATCGAAATGATTAGGTCGCGCTATTGATGTTTCTTGAAAATGAATGACACATGAAACCAATGAATATCTCACCCTTGGTTAAATTTCGAGAATCAAAAAGTGAAAACAAAACTTTACAAAAGTAAGACGAATTCTTCGATTAGAAAAGAAAAAAAGATTTACAACCCCTAAATCGAATGTGATATCCTTAATTTTTTTCTTACTGGGAAATGAAACAAAAACACTAAGTAGTTTAATTTCCAAATTTTAATTAATTACCTCCATTAATGGATGAATGAAATCAAAAGTTTAACCGGTTCTCATTAAGATTCAATGAGATATCAATATGAGGATAACCTGGTGCCATGAGAGATATTCATGTATTACTCATTATTATTAAAAAAAAATCACACACAACTTTTATTGCTATGTACAAAAGGCATATGCAACCTAGTGTTACGAATTAAGAAAAAAAATACTACAGTTTTTATCTACGCTATCATTCTTAGTTCTATCTTCATCGTCTACCTTTTATAGTATATTTTAGTTGCGTAATGAAGCTTCACCTTCTTCCCTTTAACAAACTAACTTGGTGCTAAAAAAGACGGAAATATGGCTCACAGAAAAGTATAACTTGATGCTGAAAAAGGACGGAGTTGCTTCAAAATATTGCTCACAGTCACAGAGAAGAAAAGTAAGATATGGTGAGGGTGGCATTCAAGTCTGCACATGGGACCAAGTTTTTTTCTCCTTTCACCAGGTTTTGTACAGAAACAAATGGTTTCTTAATTGTCCAACACGGCAACGATCTCGACATTGTGCCTCAATCACTCTGTTCTCCATAATTAAAAGTCAACCAGTTTCCCCATCGTGCCATTGCTATGAATTTTTATGGGCTTCACTGATTGGGTCGGACGGAGTTATGCTCTTCTACGAAGATACTGTATACAGTATATGAAATGCATCCCGTCAGCTGTCATATCCTCGTTGGGTAGACACAACACTATTGAGAAACTAAACATTAATCAGGTCATTCTCGAACTTGGAAAACAAAAACATTTCCACACAGCACCACACTACCCATTATTTAAAGAAACAGCATTATGAGAGATTATGGAACATTTAGTTGATTTCTTGAATTTCTCTCACTCATATTGTTTAAAGTATAAAAAAGTAACATCATCTCCCTATTTATTTATGTTTGTTTATTCTCCCCAATGCAATCATTGGATGTTATCTTGTGCATGGGTGCACAAGATAACAAAACCCTATATACATTGATGTCCAACGGAAGGGGCAGTTTAGGCAATATACCGAACCACGACAAACAGTATTTGTTAAAAGAGTGGTAAACACTAAAAGCGACATATTAACACCCAAAGAAACCAACCTCCCAGAAAAAGAAAATGTCGATAAAAATCATAATCAAAATCAAAATCTAGAGAAGAAGAAGATTTAGAAGATGATGATGATGATGGTGATGGGAAAAGGAAAATCAATTCTGACATGTATAATCTTCTTCTTTCTTCTCTTCGTTTCTCTTTATCTCTTCATTGGTACAGTTGATTTTAGATCTTCATTCTTCCCACTTCCGAATTCCCTCTGTAACACCAACAAGAATGGTTTCACTGCTACTTCTTTACCATTTTCGGATTCCGCACCGCTTAAGGTTTACATGTATGAATTACCAAATAGATTTAATTTTGCAATGGTTAGTCATAGTTTTTCATCAAATGATAACCAAAGCGTTACTGTGAATTCATCAAATTTACCAACTTGGCCAAATAATTCTGGGTTAAAGAAACAGCATAGTGTTGAGTATTGGCTAATGGCTTCCATTCTGTATGGTGGTGGTGGTGGGAGTTCAAAGGATGACGGAAGAGAAGCTGTTAGGGTATTTGATCCAGATACTGCTGATGTTTTCTTTGTTCCTTTCTTTTCATCACTGAGTTTTAACAGTCATGGCCATAATATGACAGATCCTGAAACTCAAGTTGATAAGAAATTACAGGTACGTACACTTCTTTACTTGTTCTTTCAACTTAATTCGAGTAACTTCTTGTGTTTCAATTGGTGGATTATAATGTTTGGGAGGGTTTCTCTGATTAATATTTCATCTAATTTGGTATTAGCTAGAGCCTTTCGGATATTGGTGTTTTATATTTCTACTTGCCAATTTCAGTTATACGGAATTAGTTAGGATCTCCTTGTAACATGACTAATGTTCACCTAGTTCATGAAATGAGAATTTATTCTCATGTGGATAATAATTTGAAGTTTTTGCTGAAAACATAGTGTGACTTCTGTTGATTTGAATATAATGCGCTGCAAATATTGGTGGTTAATGTTATGTATATCCTCAAATATTTTGTATGATGGTTGATGAGAGACAAGGGAAAATGAGCTATCCATGTATAATTTGCTTGTTCAAGGGTTGTTTAAAACCCTTCTGTACATGTTTCACTTCTAGTAGATTGGTCGGATGACATTACAGCTTTAATTATTTTATTTTTTCACTCCTCCTAAGAGTTGCTACTTGCTTGTTGAAGGTTGATTTAATGGAGATTTTGAGAAAGTCCGTCTTCTGGCAGAAGTCTGGAGGCAGAGACCATGTAATTCCAATGCATCACCCGAATGCTTTTAGATTTTTGAGGGAGCAGGTGAACGCATCTATTCTTATTGTTGCAGATTTTGGTCGCTACCCAAAAACCATGTCACGCCTGAGTAAAGATGTTGTGGCACCATATGTACATGTAGTGGAGTCTTTTGCAGATGACAATTCTTCAAACCCATTTGAATCTCGTACGACGCTTCTTTTCTTCAGGGGTAGGACATTCAGAAAAGATGTAAGTTGGATTGGTGATTTCTGAGAATCATGAGATTTCAATTCCTCCTGTTTCTGGTTTTCTTGATTTTGCGAGCAAGAACCAATCTATAACTGCTATGTTGTAGGAAGGAATTGTTCGTGCTAAGCTGGCCAAGATACTAGCTAATGTCGATGATGTTCATTACGAAAACAGCTTTGCAAACGGAGACAGCATAAAAGCGGTAATCTCTTTTCCATTCCAGAATTTATCATTTTCCAGTTTCTAGTTTTCTTGATTTTGTGCCAGTTTTTTGCTGAATTTGTTTCTTATTTGAGGCCAGAATTTGTCATTTCCACCCCAAAACTCTATACTTGAGAACTGAAACAAGTTTTGTATACTTATTTCTCTGTTTCAGATTGGCTCTTTACAATAAAGACTGTATGAAGTTTACACTATTTCTGAACATAGTACTGGTTTAGAGCATTATACGTGCTTACTTATTGAACGGGATTTTTCTATCAAGGTTATTAATTTAGATATTTGTAGGAGCCTAGGAGGGGTTTATATAGGTTACCTTATTTGATGATCACTACTATAAAAATTTGATACTTTGATAGCACATAAAGTGAATGAGTTGTATCTTAATGCTATCACTACAAAATGATTGCAACATAATCATATTAATTATAGGTACTGCTTTGTAGTGCCACATACATCCATCTTTATAGATGGCATGAATTGTGGTTTCTCTAAGTTAAGAATTTTCTTTTAAGAACAAGGATCACATTTTTGAATGGTACTGCCTCATCTAATATATGTTTCTCTTGCTCTTTCAGTCATCACAAGGTATGCGTTCATCGAAGTTCTGTTTGAACCCTGCAGGGGACACACCTTCCTCCAACCGACTCTTTGATGCCATTGTGAGCCACTGTGTTCCTGTAATAGTGAGTGACAAGATTGAGCTACCATTTGAGGATGAGCTTGATTACACCCAGTTTTCAGTCTTCTTCTCTGTAAAAGAGGCGTTGGAACCCGGTTACATGGTTGGGCAGCTCCGACAAGTTTCAAAAGATAGATGGGAAGAGATGTGGAGGAAGCTGAAAAATATCTCTGGTCACTACGAATATCAGTACCCACCAAAGAAGGAAGATGCTGTCAACATGTTGTGGAGACAGATAAGGCATAAGCTTCCCAGTGCCAAGCTCTCGGAGCATCGTAGCCGGAGGTTGAAAATCCCAGATTGGTGGGATAGACGAAGGAGGAGATGACCATTTTGACTGTGGCTCTTGTGAATTGTGTACATTCACCATCATTCAGATTCATTTTACAAACAACCCTTTGAAGGGATTACAGATTTCAGCCTACCTCAGCCATAGATATATTCTCCAAATTCATGTAACATATAGTGCCAGTATTACAAATTATCGTATCAGAGAGCTTTTTTTTTTATACTGCTGAGGATCGACCTCAGCCCTCCCCTATGGGGAGCCAGGGAGAAACCCCTGAGCTATGCTCAGGTTCTCCAACTGCCAATAAAAGATGTTCTCTCCCTTATTTGTGGGCGGAATTTTTTTTTTTTTTGTTTTCTTCAATTTATAGTGTCAGTTGCTCATTCCATGCTTGTATACTTCTCCTCTGGTGACTAGCGTTTTAGTACTGTGGCATCTTATGGCTAGTCTTTTTTTTAGAACCGTGCTTTAAGACCTCCCCAAATCTTTGAAGACCTCTCCACTTTTCCAAAATAGAGTCACCCAGGCCCACTTTAGCAGCCCTTAGTATGCTAATCGACTGGATATCCTCTTTCTTCCCGAACTGGCGATTTTCAAATCCCCTCATCAAAAATCATGATTCTGCATTCTGATCTCATCTAAATCATTTCAAAAGCTCTCTTCTAGTAGTAGCATCATCATAAATCAATCTGCATGTTGTTTTTGTTTATTTCCTTGTTAGTTATCTTTTATTCATGTCCATTTACCCTATACATCTTTAGTCTGTCACATATAGATCTGGTTTTTTGTTTATCTGTTAGTTTTCGATTAGGTCATTACTGCTTTGTTTCTACATCTAACTAATATGTGTTGTTTTTAAGTTACTATTTTGCAGCTCTTCCAAGTGATTCCCCACAGTCGTTTATCATGTCGTGCTTTCTAGCTTTGAGTTGTTCAGCAGGTCGTGCTAGTTTGCCAACATGTCGTGTTACCCCTCACTCACCAATGTACCTAAGCAAATGTCGTTTGCAAACTATTCTATCCAATATCATCATCCTCTATCATCTCTACCATTTCTCTCACTGTTAGTCATGAATCTCATTAAACCCTGGCTATCAAAGTCTCAAACATCATCTTCACCCTCACAGATTCAGATCCATGAAACTTCCCAAAATAAATGGAGAAAATCTAGCCTATTCTCCCTCCATTCAAAATTTCTAATCCCCCCATATAATAACCATAAACAAAACAGCTGCATATATTTTCTTTCCGGAATCATCAGATCTCCCTACCAATAGAATATAGGATTTTGCTGTATAATCCTATAAGAGACCTACAATTCTGTTTAAAACCCACAGTACCAAAACCCTATTCACTAAACCCTACACCTCCATCTCTTGTCATATGGCCGACATGAACAACCAGAATAATCCTGTTATTGAAGCTATCTCTTCTAGTATGGCTGCCACCTCTATAACACCTAGCTCCTCAAGACCTATAAGAAGATCGGTGGTAACTGCTGATACCATCAACCAAGCTGCGGATGAGTGGTCTACCAGTTTACTAGGAAAATTCTTTGGTGATGACTTCATAGATTATGATGATGTCAAGGAACATGTTAACCGTATACGGAGGAAACACAAGAGAGTTGATGTACAAACCAAAGGAGTTAACATCTTCGTATTTAAATTTCAAGAAGAGAAGTCCATTTTAGACGTCCTAAAAAGGGCACCGTGGTCTGTAGATGGGTACCTCTTAATGCTGCAGAAGTTTGATACAAATAAGGCTGTTGCTGATCACAAGTTTGAAAAACAAATTTGGAGTGTGCAGTTTAGAGGCTTGAGTAACATTCCCACCTCAAACAAGATACTTGATGAAATGTGCAAGGATTTGGGCCGCAAAATTTTGTTGAATAATAGAAAGTCGAGAGGTATTGTCTCCACAACTGCAAATGTGGAAATCAAGCTCAAAGACCCTCTCAAAGGAGGAGGGTGGATTGATACACCAACCGGTGGAAGAGTCTGGATTGTTTATCATTATGAAAAACAACCATATCGTATCTGTAGGAGATGTTTTGTTTTGGATCATAATGCGGCTACATGTGAAACTATTGAGCTGGAGTTAAAACTAGCAAGGATGACTGATGAGGACTACCTAGCTTGGACTCAAACTGAAGAAGAAAAAGAAGTCCTAGCAACAAAGACTTTGAATCTGGAGGCAGTCACTGAATCAATTGCTGACTATGAAAACACCACTAATGATTCGGAAATGCTGGATAATGAGGATCATGAAGAAAACAGAAGGTTTAAAAGACAAAGAGAGAATAAATCAGCTGAAACAACCCATAGCACAAACCTGGCAAATATCACTTCCCATAACAACCCTATTTATGAGAAAAATGAGAATATGGATGCTTTGATAATTTTGAAAGAAAGTTCTGGTACTCTATCTGGTTCGAGGGGGATACAAACCAACAACTCTGGTGAGAAAGCTGAACAACTGAATGGGAATCCAGTTGGAAGAGCTGTGCACAAGGTAATCACTTACACCACTTTCAAAACTCTTCGTTTTCTGCATTGCTTTTTCCTTTTATTTAAAACTGTTTTCATTTTCTGGGTTCCACAAAATACTTATTGCTCATCATTTGGTTTCATTCATTCTCTCATTATTGTTTTTCCTTCAAAGTTCAACTGGTATTTTCTGCATTTAATAGCTAGCAGTATTTCTCTTGTTAACTGTTCAGTGCCTAGAAATCATTACTCGTTATTAGTTCAATTAAGATACTGCATTTACTGTTTAGGTTGCACTAAAAACCCAGGGCATTCATTTCCATCTTTTGATCTGCATTTATTCTCCCTATTAGTAGCTCCTACTTCATTCAGGAAAATAAGCAACCTTTACCCGATTTGGATCAATATGAAAGTACTATCATTGAACTGTCAGGGCTTCAACAAAAAATTGGCACGTGATCACCTAAAAAACCTAGCTAGCTCTGCCTATCCTGACATAATTTTTATAAGTGAGACAAAGATAAACTCCAATAAAGTGTTGGCATTTTCGAGGGGCTTACAGTATCCTAACAATACATATGTAGAGTCTGTAGGTAGGTCAGGTGGCTTACTATTATTATGGAAGGATGGTTTTGATCTGGAAATTATGCACACTTCCAAAAATATGATCCACTGCTTAGTAAAGCATGACCCAGCCAAGCCCGACTAGCTACTTTCATGTATTTATGGTTCCCTAAAACCTGAAGAACGTAGCTATATTTGGAACATCGTTAGTGAGTTAGGCACTGAAATTAAGCAACCATGGGTAGTAATTGGCGATTTAAATATCACCTTCAATGCAGTTGAGAGAAATAACAGGAATAAAGCTTCGTCATCTAATTCCCCCAATATATTGAATTGCATAGAGGATGCAGGTCTAGTGGATTTAGGATATAATGGCAAACCATTCACTTGGACATCAAACAAGCATGAAACTGGTAGGTTTAAGTCTAGACTTGATAGGTCACTTGTTAACAATGAATGACTATTACATTTCCCTGATGCAAGCTGACTCATCTAACCCAAATAGGTTCTGATCATTGTCCTATATTACTGAACCTTTATAGTACTAGTGAATCACAGGAACTGGAAGTTTTTCGTCTGTTGGCTAAAAGACCCTAAGTGCAGAGATAGGATTTTAGAAGCCTGGAATGTGTGTGCCACTGGTTCCCCAGCCCATCAGTTAGGGTCTAAACTAGGTAATACTAGGAGAATACTAGCTGAATACAACAAGAAAGAGTTTGGGAATATTAATGAAAATATAAAAGAACTGTATGCTCACCTTGATGTTTTGCAGAAAGACAACTCAAGAGATAACACTATCACGATAAAACAGGTGGAAGCTGATGTTGAAAAGTGGGAGGATATTAAGCATGAGTTCTGGAAACAAAAATCCAACTCTTATCTTCACAATGAGGCAGACAAAAATACAAAATTGCATCATGCAAATGCAAACTTGAGGAGATCAAAGAATATGATTGATTCATTACAAGCTACAGATGGAAGCTAGAAGTGTGACAAAGAAAGTCTTGAAGCAATACTCACAAAGCATTTCTTTGAAGTCAATACTACAACTTGTCCGGAAGCTGATGAAGTCTTTCTGAGTAATATTCAACCTGTTATTACTCAAGCTGATAATGATATGCTAGTAGCTGTTCCAACTGAGAATGAAATCCATGACACTCTATTTAGCATGGAAGCTTGGAAAGCCCCAGGACCTGATGGCTTTCCACCAGGCTTTTATCAAACTCAATGGGCCATTGTTAAGTCAGAAGTTATTTCAACAGTGCAGTCTTTCTTCTTCACAGGTTTCTTAAGCAAGAGAATGAACCAGACCAATCTCAGACTAATTCCAAAGATCAAGAACCCCTCCAAGGCTGCTGACTATAGGCCTATTGCTTTATGCAATACATCCTATAAAATTATTTCAAAGTTGATGGCAAGAAGAATGAATACTCTGCTTGACAAAGTTATTTCTCCATTTCAATCTGCATATGTCCCAGGAAGGCTGATTTCAGATAATATCTCCCTTGCACATGAAGTTATGCACAAACTCAAAAGAACTACAAAGAAAGATGGTTGCTCTTACATGGCGCTTAAGCTGGATATGTCAAAAGCCTTTGACAGGCTAGAATGGGACTATTTCATTGCAGTTATGAAGATAATGGGCTTTTGTGATTTCTGGTGCAATCTGATACTTAAATGCATCAGCACTACTGAGATCTCAGTAATCTTAAATGAAGCTACTTGTCAACCTTTTCACCCAACCAGAGGGATCAGACAAGGGGATCCCATATCCCCATATCTGTTCATTATAGCCATGGAAGGTTTTTCCAGAGCAACGGCAACAGCTGAAGCAAATCAGCAACTTAAAGGGATAAAAATAACAAATAGAGCTCCTCCAATCAGTCATTTATTACTGTCTAATTTTCGTGAAGGTCAGCAACAACAATATTCAACAACTACAAACAATCCTAGAGCAATTCAGTAACTGTTCAGGACAGTTGATTAACTACCAAAAAAGTGGAATTTCATTCAGCAAAAGTACCAGCAACCTCATAATTGAAGAAACTGTTGACATGATAGGAGTTCAGCTAATGAGTGAAAATGAGAAATATCTCGGCATACCATTGTTTCTTAACAAAAAGAAGAAGGTCTCTTTCAATCCTCTTATTACCTCTCTGAAGAACAGACTTGCTAGATGGAGTGGGAAAATCATGCACCAAGCAGGAAGGACGGTCATGGTTAAACATGTTCTCAATAGTATTCCTCTTCACCAAATGAGCAATTTCAAACTTCTAGTAGACACGATTAAGAACATCAACTCCTTACAGCTTAGGTACTGGTGGGACAAACCAGAAAAGCAAGGTCTCTTTCTCACTTCTTGGCCTAATATGTGTAGAAGTAAAGAAGATGGTGGTCTGGGCTTTAGGGATCTCAACTGCTTCAATCATGCTCTACTGGCAAAATCAGCATGGAGGTTATGCACATCAAAACAAAGCTTGTGGACTTCATGCATGTTAGCTAAATACTCCCACTCATCACCACCTCTACACTGTGAAGTTAAAGATGACTCTACTTGGAGATGGAAGAGCATTAGCTCTGAGTTTGAATTCATAAAAGAGCACAGTTTTTGGTCTTTGGGAAATGGCTTCAAGATCAGTATCTGGCAAGATAAGTGGGTGCAAGGGCTGGATTCTCCCCCCTTACCTAAGGATGATTATGTGGATACATGGAGCTATACTATGGTCTCTGACCTCATTAACCAGTCTACAAAATGTTGGAAGCAACAACTACTCTATATCCTATTTGACTCCGCCACCACTGATAAAATCCTGGTTGTGCGAATACCTAAACAAAGTGAAGATAGGCTGATTTGAAAGTACACCAAGAATGGGAATTATAGTGTGAAGTCAGCATACCAGGTCTTGTACAACATGAAACATCATGGTAGCCCAACTATGCAACACAGCAACTCGGGCATATGGAACAAAATATGGAGCTTAAAGCTCATACCTAGAATAAAGCTTTTTCTGTGGAAGAGTATAAAGGATATCCTGTCTACCAAGGTTAGATTATCAAAAGTAAAAGAAATCCCAGATAAGTATTGTGAGAGATGCAAGCTTCAGCATGAGGACTTGAAGCATATATTGATGATTTGCCCATTAGCCAGAGTAGTGTGGTTCGGAATCATGGGGATTAGAATATCAGAGGAACAATGGCCCTCAGTTCAGGCATGGATGAAGGATTGGATCTTCTCTGATATTCTCACTGAGGATATGAAGGAAAAATTAGCAGTAGTATCTTGGTTTCTATGGAAAGAGAGGTGCATCTGCCATTTTGAAAACAAAGCAGCTGGTCCTGAAGAAGTTATTAGGAAAATCAACAACTTTTTGACATCTTCATTTTCTGCAGGTGTTAAACCCAACAACAAGTCTAACCAGACTTGTCCAAAGGAAGGAGTCAAATGGACTCCACCTGCTGAAGATCATATAAAGATTAATTGTGATGGTTCCTACTGTTATATTACTAAAACTGGCGGATTGGGACTAATAGCTCGCTCTTTTGCAGGCACCCACTGTGGAACGAAATGCAAAAGAATAGAACTCGCAAAGGATCCGGAGGAAATGGAATGTCGAGCTGCAGATTTGGCGGTCAGATGGGCTATTTCCCTCAAAAAAAAAAAAGTAGAAAATGCTAATCTATTTTACCCTTACAAGATTAGTGTTTATTTTTTTTATTATTGTTAATAATAGTGATTAGTAGAAATGATTATGTTAAATTAAATCTTAATTAAAAATACAGATTTTTTAGTTTTAAGTTTTGGGTTATGGTGGAGAAGAAGAGGAGAAAAAGTTAGGGTTTTGGGCATTTTTTTTTACCAAAATCGAAAAATTAAGGTTGTTGGGTGTTCTTTCATCTCGTATACCTTCTACATCATGATTAATCTCGTTTTTGTAGGTTGAACCCATCAAAAATTACCATTTTTCCTTTGATTTGGCAAACCAGAAGTAGTTTCGGCCCACAAAAACAACTGGAATACCAAGCCGAAACTCTCTCTCAAGAACAACTCGGCTCAATCGATCCTGAAACTAACCAAGCCGAAACTAGTCTAGACCCTGGAGGCTAATGGTCGATCAATATACAGTTTCGGCTCGGAGTATAAAATTTTCGAATAAGCCGAAACTAGTCTAACATTATATGGTTCGGCTCATTCGATGCAAAATTGTTTTAAGCCGAGCCAAATATTCCCCTAAATGGCTAACAAACTACTAGTTTCGGCTCAAAAAAGTTGAAATTTTTTGGAGCCGAACTGTTCTTTCCTAAATCAGTTGCAGAGAAGAACAATAAGTTTCGGCTCAAAATTTTCAACTTTTTCTGGACCGAAACTGCTTCTGTTTACAGAAAAAGTCCCAATTTTTTCCGATTCTAACCATTTCTAACAATCAAACTCACAAAAATTACTAGGGGTATCTGTGAAATACCTTCCTAGACGCATTCCAAGTTTTTTTTTGTTTTTTTTTGCGATTCAATTCCATTGGGGGGGTTAATTCTTTCAGTTGAGGTTCATGGTTTTCAACTTCTAAATGTGGATTCCTACTGATTTTTCTTGATTCTTCTGTTTTGATTTTGTTATGATTCGATTGTTGCTACTAGTTTTGATTATCACTATTAGTTTTCATTTGTTTTAATTTGACTTTAGGGTTTATGGATTTTTGAGAAGTAGAGGAGAAGAAGATGAAGAGAGAGATGAAATTTTTTAACTGATTTGTATTTTTGGATTAGATATATACTAAGAAAGTTTATGTTTTGGATTAAAATTAGATTAGTGGGGTGCAATTTAGTAGTCTCACAATTTTTTAGGGTAGCTTAGTCATTTCACGTTATTTTGTCCCATGTGGGGAGCTCGTGAAAGATTTAGGGAGGTCTTAAAACACGGTTCTTTTATGATGGGCATGCAGTGCTACGTCTAGAATTATTTGTTTTGATACAACTACGTCTAGAATTAGAACCGCAGATTTTGGGACTGCAGTCTTTTCCTTGGACTGCAGTCCACTAAAACTATCCACAAGTTGTTATAAGGGATGTCCTTAGAATATAGAAAAAATGTCTTTACCCTTCAAATCTAGAAAATTTCTAAGTTAGCCCTAAACAAATTTAAAATTAGCTTACATATCCTCTTCTTCTCCAAGTCTTCACCACCGCTACCAGCATTGCCACCACCACCACCACCACTACAAGCACCGATGCCGCCGCCAATGCCGCCACTGACCATATTAGATAACATGGTTACTATTTCATTTGAGTTTTCACGATACGGTAGCGCAACCTCTCTGGGAAGAATCAAGTTGCACGATCAACAGAATAACAAAGATAACTGAGACTTACTAAGATAAAATATTTTCAATAGACTGTGAAATCCATTTGACATAAAACCCTTACAGAACAATGATACAGTTGTAAGGAAAAAAAAATCAAACCTAGGAATTCTTTATAGACGTCCTTTGTTCTACCTAATAGAAGGCAATACATTTAGGTTTTACTTTGCTTCCATGCCTATGGATCTTAGCATGTTGCTTAAAGTAATATATGGTCCAGAAGGTGTAGAATGAGAAATATGTATTAACTCAGTTATTTATAATGTAGAGAAGGAAACCACAATAGTTTGGTTTTTATTTTATACACACAGAGAATTGAGCTAGTTTTTATATGTAAAAGAAGAGAATCTACAAATAAAAGTTGTATCATTAACCAATGTTCAATGTTCAACTATAAGATTTAAAAGGAGTATTATATATACTTTTTATGTCTATATATCGAATTCAGATTGCAGCAGACAATTGTAAGAATTTTTATTTGCTGCAAATAAGTCTTACCTCCGATGCTTTCAGCGGATACATCACCCAGCTCATTCTTTTGCATGCGTAAGGCGTAACATTTCATTTACGCCTTGTAATTCATATACAATTGAGGCGTAACATTTCATTTACGCCTTGTTATTCATAGTCGTTCTGGCGTAACCTAATGTTACGCCCAAATACCAAATCATAATTTTTGCTCTAGAAAAGTTACGCCTCGGTAATCAAGGCGTAACTAAATTTGACATTTGTGCACAAAAATTCGGATCGTAACTGACCATATTGAGCCATAACTAACCCTAGTTACGCCTCAAATTTGCTACTTAAGCCTCAATTTTTTGTATGCAAATGTCACTTTATTTATGCCTTGATTACCAAGGCGTAACTTTCTAGGGTAAAACCTACATCTTGGTTAAGGGGCGTAAATCAATTTATGTCTAGAACGACTATGAAAACTAAGGAGTAACTAGTTACTTACGCCCCAATTACTAATGAAATTCAGGGCGTAAATTTCATGTAACCGCAATATATAATCCAATTTCTCTGATTCTAAAAAAAATAAAAATAAAAACGAGTTATAAAGGATGGGTTTTGTTCATAATGAGTATCTCATCCACATAGATGGAATAATATATTTGAATAAGATACCGCCGAGTACCTTTCAGCCGTTGTAGTTCATATAATCGTCTTTTCTCCACGGTTCTAGCTTGAATCACTCAAACAAGGTATAACATAGAGAGAAACTTATTATAACACTTGATTAGTTCAAATTTAAACACTAAATGAGTGGTGGCGGTGGTGGTGGTGGTAGCGGAGGTGGTGGCGGCGGTGGTGATGGTAGTGGTGGTGAAAACATGGAGTGGTTAAGCATAATCAGCACTTGATTAGTTCAAGTTTTGAACACTAAATGAAGGTAAAGACAAATTAGTAAATTTTGGATATGGAGTTTTCTACTTTTCATGAGGGTGACCCTTTTTCGTCTTATTACTGCAGTCCCAAGGAAAAGACTGCAGCCCCAAAATTAGCGGTTAAAATTATTGTGAAGATCGATTGACCCCAACTGAGGCTTGGGCTAAGGGCACTGCTGGTCTGCCTTGGTGTAGTGTTCAAAACTGTTGATTTTGGGGATGCAGTGTTTTCCTTGGGGCTGCAGTAAACTTATCCAAAGGCCTTGATAAGGGATGTCCATATGTTATTGTCTAATTAGCCATAAACAAATTTAAATTACCCTTATGTATCCTTATCTTCTATAAGTCTTCACCACCGCTACCAACACCAGCGCGGCCACCACCACAAATACTACCTCCGCCACCACCGCAGTCAAATCTTAAACTAAGGTATGGAATTTATTCTAAAACAAAACAACATAACAATAACTTATATAAAACAGAATCATCTCCACCATATCACCGTTTTTCATCCTGACTCCATTTCAAACTTGTGGTTACTCAAAGCCAATGGTGGGTCTCATTTCATCATCAGTCCAATCTTAACAACCACGATTTAATCTTTGTTTTTCTCAGAGAAAATCAAAACAAAAATCTCTATAAACATAATTCAATTCTTTCTCCATTAATATCAGAGAAAAATAGAATTTCACTTTCTTCCAATTTTGTATAATTTGCAGAGGCAATCCAAGTTGAAAGGTATTGTATGTAAACTCTAAATGAATTCTGGTTCAAAAGTTCTATCGTAACTTCCCAATATTGGGTCTGGTATGATAATAGTTTTATGCTCAGTTTCACGAGTACAATTAGAAGAGTTGGAGTTGTTTCCATTGATTCATAGCTGATGATGGAATTGAAGGAATGTGAATTAGAATCAATGGGTTTTCGTCTATGAATGAATGTCTGCAGGGACGGGGATTTTTGGGGAATTAGAATTACAAATGAAGCTCAACTCTGCTAACATCAATTCACGCATATCAGGTATTCGATAGAAGTTCCAGAAGAACAAAATTGGGAAGCCAGAGGTAGAACGGAAGCACATGAACAGTGGAAACCCACCATCCTGGAATATCCAAATCTCACATTCATCATCTTTGATTGCTTGTGGCGTAACTTTAGCTATGCCTACAGGCGCCGTGGTAGAGAAGCAAAGGAAGACAAAGAATAGTCTTAATAAAATCCTAACTTTAAAACTTAGTTTTGACAAAACTACGATTGTCCTGATGAACGTTAATACCAAGTACGAACAAAAGTACAAGCTTTTTGTGTCAAAGATGTCAAGGATGGGAACTTCCTTTACCTATTGATGTTGGCTCAGTGGTGACAGTGTCATTACGAGATTTTTCCATAAGCACAACTTTCATCGTATCATTTTCTTTTTCATTTGGAGTTAATTGATTCATTCATGTTCATTGATTCTTCATTGTCGTGAGTAGCTACGGTCGTATGGTCAAGTTTGATTGATGCACAATCAAGGAAGGTTCAATGAATTTCTAACCTTTCATTTACGCCCTGAATTTCATTGCTATTCATAGTCTATCGAGGCGTAACCTTTTGTTACGTCCTAACTAACTAGGCGTAACTAACCCTATCAAACATTACATCTTGACTTATTATGCATGATAAACCTATCAGTTGCGCACAAAAAATGTCACTTTACCTAGGCGTAACTTTTATGGGCGAAATCTACGTCTTGGTTTGGGGGCGTAAATCAATTTACGTCTAGGACGACTATGACAATTGAGGAGTAACTATACTTACGCCCAAATTACCAATAAAATTCAGGGCGTAAATTTTCCTGTAACCGCGATATATAATCCTATTTCATCTGACAAAAAATTGTAATGAAAACAAGTTATAAAGGATGGGTTTTGTTCATAATGAGTACCTTATCCGCATAGATGGAGTAATATATTTGTTATAACTTATTACCAAGGGATTTACAGCGGTGGTGGTGGTGGTAGTGAAGGTGGTGGTGGAGACGGCGTTGGTAGTAGTGGTGGCGGTGAAAGCATGAGAAAAACTTATTATAACACTTGATTAGTTCAAATTTAAACCCTAAATGAGTGGTGGTGGTGGTGGTAGCGGAGGTGGTGGTGGTGGTGGCGGTGGTAGTAATGGTGGTGGTGGCACTGGTAGTGGTGGTGAAAACATGAAATTGAAACGTATTATAATACTTGATTAGTTCAAGTTTAAACTTTGCGAGTAAAAACAAATTAGTAAACTTTGAATATGGGATTTTCTACTTTATTTGTGGGTGACCCTTTTTTGTCTTATTACTCCAGCCCCAAAATCAGCGGTTTATTCAAGCTCACTTTTGGACGCAGTGTAACTCTGCTGAGCTTCTGTTCTTGGGCCAACAACTTAAAAGAGATTTCTTTCTCTTCATCTCATATTCTGGAGTGAGACAGAAGCATGATTGGTTGGCCTTTGGGTACTATGAGGATGCTCAAAGCTAGAGCAATATCCTGTTTTATATATCCTCTGGAGATATATAGCATTTGGTTTGATGCATAGAAGGCTTCAGTGCATACTTCTGGTTTTAGTAATGATCTTCAAGCAAGTATCTGCACCTGTTCCATTTACGGCATCTTGAAGCAGATATTCTTCCGCATCTGTTGTCGGTTTTATTTTATTTCATGTTCTTCGTTGTATTTTTCCTTGTTTGTTAGGTTTTGTTGGTAG
>JAJJMA010012477.1:717-12956 GCA_023529015.1 Papaver nudicaule | reverse complement strand
TAGGACCACATGACTCCTGGGAATTCTTCCACCCATCTGCCCTTTGCTCTGTCCAGTCTCTTTTTCAGATTCTCGAGAATGACTCGGTTAGTTGCTTCTGTTTGATCGTTGCTCGGGGGGTAATAAGGGGCTGAGAATTCTTAACAGTATTTGAATCAAACTGTTTCCCGTTGTCAGATATCACTTGATATGGATTCTGAATCTGCAGATAATATTCTGCCACAAAAATCTCTTGACATCGTTACTTTCTACCTGTACCAATGCCACCGCCTCCACCCACTTGGTAAAATAGTCAGTTGCAGCTAGTACATATTTCACCCCTCCGGGTGCCTTAGGAAATGGTCCCATCACGTCCAGTCCCCACTTGGCGAATGGCCAGGGACTCAATACTGGGTGTAACTCATTAACAAGCCTCCTTGGGACTGGTGCATGCTCTTGGCAGGCTACACACTTTTTCGCGAACTCTTTTGCATCTTTCTGCAAATATGGCCAGAAATACCCCTGAGTGAGTATTCGATGGGCAAGACTACGTCCCCTGCATGATTTCCGCAGATTCCCTCGTGTGCCTCTCTTAAAATCTTTTGCCCATCTTCCATGGATACACATATCAAGTATGGTTCCAGAGCTACTGGAGCTCGGTATAATTCACCTTCGATCAGAGAATATTTCCAGGCATATTTGGTACCCTTCAAACGAAGACTCTTTTCTTCAGGAAGCTCTCCAGTTTTTTATACTGGATATAAGGCTGACGCCAATCTGAGTCAGTTTCAACACGATCACTTGATTCATCCTCAACATCCTCCATCGCAGTGTCTTTTGGTGCACTATTAGGTACCAGATCGCCCCCACTAGCTTGTTCGAGAGTCAAACTGAATGACTCTCGAAGACGCTAGGTAACTCCTGAAAATCAAAAACCACGATCCTAGCAGTTTTATACTCAACTGCGGAGGATACGTAAGCTAATGCATCAGCATGACGATTTCCCGACCTCGGACGTTGCAGAATTGAAAATTTGTCAAACCCACTTGCCAGGTTTTTTAAATAATTCAGATACGACAGCATAGTTTCATCTTTTGCTTGATAAGAGCCCAAGAACTGATTGACTAGCATAGAGTCAGTTATCAGTCTCACAACTTTCGCCCCCAATTGCTTGGCAGCCTTCAATCCTGCGATTGCAGCCTCGTACTCAACTACATTGTTTGTAGCTAAAAATCCCAATCTGGTTGCCTTCTCGATCATCGAACCTTCTGCGTATGGATAACACATCCAACACCAGCTCCACTGAAATTAGAAGAGCCATCTGTAACAACAGTCCCTATAGGTTCGGACGTTTCTACCTCTATCACAGACTCGCCCCCAGTCTGACTGGTGGTCACAGCTACGGGTTTCAACAACAGCTGTTTTTCTTCCATTACAGTATTTATGTCATCCAAAGGGAAATCTGCCAATAAGGCAGCAACATCGTGTCCTTTCTCTGCTGTGCGGGTCTCGTACTTAATCTCATAAGCTCCAAGAAAATTCGCTCATACGTCCAGGCGACTCGAATCATCATCTCGTCTAAGAATTCTCTTTAACGGACACTCTGAATAGACAATGATTTCTCTACTCTGGAAGTAAGGTTTGAGACGTCGTGAAGCATGAACTAGGGCCAGCACTATTATTTAAATCCTCGTGTACCTTGGTTCTTCTTTAGTCAAATGTTTACTAATGTAATAAACTGGCTTCTCATGTGGATCAACAACAAACAAAACAAGGCTCAAAGCTCCCTCTGTCGCAGCCAGGTAGATCCCGATGGACTGCCCAGACTTTGGACTAACCAAAATTGGTGGAGTAGACAAATACAACTTAATTGCCCCAAATGCCTCCTCGCACTCATCTGTCCACCCAAACTTGGGTGCCTTTTTCAAAACTTCAAAAAACGGCTTGCATCGGTCAGAAGAGTTTGATATAAAACGGTTCAAAGCTGCGATACGACCAGTGAGTTTCTGAACCTCCTTATTCGTTTTCAGTGATGACATTTCTTGGATGGCTATGATTTGCTCTGGATTCACCTCAATTCCCCGATGGGTCATCATATACCCGAGGAACTTGCCAGATGATAACCCGAACGAACACTTAGCTGGATTAAGTTTCATCCGATAACGTCTCAAAATATCGAAAACCTGATGTATGTCCCGTAGGTGCGAACCCTCCTGTATGACTTCATTACCATGTCATCAATATATACCTCCACAGTCTTGCCTATCAAGTTGACGAACATATCATCTACCAAATGCTGATATGTGGCACCTGCGTTTTTGAGCCCGAACGACATCACAGTATAGCAGTTTGCTCCTTTGTCAGTTATGAAAGCTGTATGCTCCTGATTCCCCTCGAACAATGGTATTTGGTTGTACCCAGAATAACCATCCATGAATGACAATCGCTTGTATCCAGAAGTTGCATCAACCAGATCGTTAATCTTTGGAAGGCGATACGGATCACTCGGACATGCTTTGTTCAAATTAGTAAAATCGATACAAACACGAATTTTACCATTCTTCTTCGGAACTACCATAATGTTTGACAACCACTGTGGAAATTGTACTGGACGAATAAATCCTTCCTTCAACAGTTTCTATATCTCGACCGTTACTCAATCTTTCTTTGTGGATGACATATTTCTAGGTTTCTGACGAACTGGACGTGAACCCTCGTTGATGTTCAGCTTGTGACAAGCTACACTAGGATCTAATCCTGGCATTTCTGAAAAGTCCCATGAGAAAACATCCACATTTGCCTTTAACAGTGCGATCAACTCATCCCGCTCGGGTTGGGGTAGATCTGCTCCCACGAACGTAGTCCTATTCTCCTCGTTCCCAATCTGCACCTCTACCAACTTCTTAATTGTTGGTGGATCGGCAACATCCTCTCCCTTATATGATTCAGTCGGGAGAGGTTGCTGTAATTGCTATTTGGTTTATGTATGTAAGATGTGATGACCAGTCACATCAGATTTTCTGTATTCTTCCATTGCGTTTTCATGACATTTATGGGTCGCATCTGGTCACTTCGAACTTTAACGACTCCTTCAGGAACGACGAACTTCAAACACTGATGGTACGTTGATGTGACAGCTCCGATCGCGTGTATCCAGTCACGTCCCACAATTGCATTGTATGGAGCTCGGCAGTCAATTAGAAGAAAATTGCTGACAACATTTTTGGTACCCACAGTCATAGGCAGTTTCATCTTGCCGATAGCTTTGGTGGTTTCTCCACTAAACCAATTACATGATTTTCATCCTCCTCAATCAAATCCTCGGACAAGTTCATGGCTGAATAAGCTCCTGAGAATAAGACGCTTACCGAACTACCTGTGTCCACAAGGACTCGATGGACACGGAACATGCCAATCCAAGCAGTAGTAACAACATCATCGATGTGTGGGTAATAGACCCCTTTTTTATCTTCGTCTGTGAACTCGATTTTCCGTGCATCCAACCTCCAGAATTTCTGCCCCCTTTCCTTCGAGAAAGTCGACGTGGTTGAGAACATACCACTCTTTCAGTTGTCTCAGCTTCGTTCTCGTCTCGTCCTTCGCAACTCGCCTGGTCATCGAATGAATACTGGCATAACTGACATTAATGACATGATTTACGTTCAACGTTTGACGAACTGGTTCTCGTGCATGGTCTTTTTTCACGTATTCCTGAAGTTTCCCAGCTTCGATCATCCTCTGGACCTCGAACCGGAACGCCTTACAGTAATCGTATGTCCATGATCCTTGTGATATTCGCAGAATTTGTTCGTGTCACGTCTATCTTTGTTTTCTTCTGGAAGTGGCTTAGGGGGTTTCAACTCCCTTTTTATCTTGTTGAATACCTCAGAAAGTTTGACGTTCAGGGGTGTCAGTTGATTGTTCTGACCCTTTTCTCCAATCTCTCTCTTCTCGTAGCGGCTCTTGTTAGGTTCCACACGATTATTGTTCTGTCCACCTTGGCGGTTCTTTGACTTATCTTTCTTCCCATTATGTGACTGGTTGGTGGACCTATCTGCTTCTCTTCGAGCTCTCGAATCATCTTCTACACGAGCATACTGCTCAACTCGGTCATACAACTCCTCCAAATCTCTTGCTGGTTCACGAACAAGGGAATTATAAATTTCTGAATTGTCTAGTGGAATTGCCTGTTTATATGCTTCGATGACTAGCTGGTCACTGGCGTTATCCACCTCTGCGAGTTCTTGTCCGAACCGTTGGGTAAACTGCCTTAAAGTCTCCACTTTGCACCTTTAATCAGAAAAGAGAATGGATCTCCTTCTGACTACGCCTGTTATGCTTGTATTGTTGGAAAAACTTTTTGATAAGTTTATCATACGAACCAATTGATCTCGACCGGAGCGATTTGAACCATACAATGTCCCCCCCGGTCAGCGATTGCGGAAAAATGTTGCACATCAGCTTATCGTTGTTTTCCCATAACGCCATTGCTGTCTCGTAGAGCAGAACAAGTTCTGACGGGTCATCTGACTTTTCATCGCACTTGGGCAATTTTGGTATCTGAAAATTTTCCGGTGGACGAAAAATTCTGATTCTGATCATCGAACGGGGCTCCTGCACTCCGATGGAGTCGGTTCAGATTATTATCTCTGGCTCCTTTCCTAGTCAAAGCACGATCAATCATCTTTTTGAGGCGTGCTTCAGTAATGGCTCTAACATCGTCGTCGTCTGGGTCGTCCTGATGATGTGTTCGCCTAGGTCTGCCGTCCTCACGCTCTGTCCTAACTCTTCTCCTACGGGGTGCAACATCACTGCTGGCTGTATCCCTTCCTGAACTGCTGCGATCATCCCTTGCTCTATCCCTTCTCGTTATCTGACCTCGAAAATCATTCCTCGAACCTTTGGCTCCAGAACGGACGTGAGCAGTGCTTTGCTTAGAAACAGACTCCCGTTCATGATCTCGTCTCCGTCCAAAACGGTCTGCTAAACCAGCATTACCATGGCAGTTTTCTTGTTCAGGGTGTCTTCGTCTAGGAAGATCTCCTGTTGGTACCACAATTGGTCCCAAGCGTTCGAACACAGATCTACCTCTCTGGTTTCGGTTTCCGCTTGGCTGAAGCCTTTGGCTATGAGTAGTATTGGATGTTGACCTCTCCTGCCTTCTGACGTTCTGCTAGTGTTGATATTCATTGTACAGATGCTGCATAAAATCAGATGTTGGTTCAGGATCTGGACTGGGAGTCGCAGACCTCTTACCTTCATCATCAACATCAAGATCATCGTATTCATCACCATAATAGTTACCAGCGTCAAAATCGTTAAACATCCTGCATGCTGCAACCATATATCCCCAACCATCTCCTGTTGCAACGTTTTGCTCTGGATATTGAAAACCATCAGGTTGATTCCAAGGATGTTGATGACGCGGGCTAGGTGCTTTTGATGCTGTAACTTCTTCGATTATGACCATTTTTCCTTCAGAAAAAAGAGATTTTCTTTATAGGGTTTATCGAACTCCCCTTAGTCGGCGCCAATGTCAAGTACCCGAATATACAATTCTAGCACAAACACAATAACTGCTGATGTAGAACGCAGAAACTGTACGAATATTTGGTTGCAGTCTTCAATGTTCACATGGACTCCAAGTCTACCAGAATATTCCAGAAGTCTCCAGAACTTTCTTATGGACCTCTTGATATTGTGTCGCGCAAACGGACCGGAGAGTTGCCTACAAAAGGGACGAAAGAAGACCAAAAAAAGACATACACAAAAAAGGGCGAACTGAGCCGGGCAGCCCGACCAACCCAGTTGGATCTGTCAGACCGGGTCAAACCAGGTTGACCCGGTCAAAATAAACTGCTGACTCGTGTCAGCACTGGTTGGACCGTTGGCAGGCCGCCGGCAAACCACCACGTGTCCACCCTTGGATTCACCACGTGTTCCTCCCTGGTGTCGCCACGTGTCGACCTTCACTGCCACGTGTCAACCTGCTGACGTGGATCGACCATTGGGTGTTGACTGTGCACCTTAAGCCGACGTGTCAATATGCCACGTCATGTACATGCTAACATGGCACTGTTTTGCTGCTGACGTGACTCATGTTTTGTTGACATGTCGTACTGCCACGTCACATTGTCGCTGACATGGCACACTGCCACGCCAGCCCTGTTCTGACGTGGCACGCCTTCGGGCAAGTCAATCGTTGCTCCCTGCGTGAACTTGCACGACACCTGTATCAAGGCTGCCATGCTCTGCACCTGTATCAAGGCTGCTTAACAAAAACATAGTATTTGGGCGCCTATATTGCTCTACTTAGCCAATAATAGGGTGCCAAAATACTAGGTCACAAACAATACCTTTTGAGTATTATTTGCTTTGAATGCTTTTGACCAAACATTTATTGAAATATATTTTTCATTTACTGAAATATATTTTCCATTAATGTAAAATGCCATAGTAATAGATCTCATTAAATGCTATGAGTCTATGTGAGGTATTTCAGAACCAAATGTGGAAATGTGCATTAATGAATTTCTGAAATTAACAAAGCCTCATTTCAAAGCTAAAGCTTTAGTCAATATAAATAGGAGTGGTTCCTCTACTAAAAGCTTTGTCTCCCTACCAAGCTCTTCTTCGAAAATTGTAAGCCTGTATTTATTCACTTTTCTTTACAGTTACCTTTGAGCTTTTGCTCTCGATCGGTCTGGAATTGCGAGAAAGTCTTCTCTAGGGATCGGGAAGCCTAGAAGTACCTCTTACGGGACACTAGTTTATGTTTACTAGTCTTCTTTGTATTGTACTGGTGTTTTGTTCTATCACGTCTATCAAACCTTGCGATCTTGTTTATTCTATAGTCCTTCTCTTCTGCAATAAGACCAATCAAGATCGTTGTGATTATAACACTTTTTATCTATTAACCTGGATTTGTCAGCAAACAACTTTCGGTTTGTGTGCCTAAACTATAGATATTGAGTGGAATCAAGATTGTTGTTATTGGATTTATATCTTGCAGGTACACTGTTCTTCACGGTCATATCATATTGTACTTGCTCTAGCTGATTGCTTGATTCCAACTGGGACGACAAGGTTGCTCTTTCGGGAATTTTGGTTTTCAAACCTTCATCGATATCTCAAGGGGTTTAATACCAAGTAAACTTAAATATCCTCGCTCTTGGTGTAAATGGACTTCGCTGAAACATCTTTTAGTTACACAGGATATCATCTAGCGATTTGACATGCCGCTATTTGATTGTTGTCCATAAGATTGTAATCGTCTGATTGGAGGCGGGTAGCGATAGTCCTCGCGATGGGCTGTGAGGCAACTCTGGCGTAAGACAGTAAAGGATGTCTTTATGCGTAGGGGAGTACATGTGCGTGACCACATTGCTGTGGTTGGATGCATCGGAATACTCAGGGAAATCTTTGTGAGTAATAGTCGTATTAGGGTCATATTGTCTGCACCAGCTAGTCCGAAGTCTGAGAGTAGGTGTGTTGGCGGCTTAATTCTTAAGAGTGTTAGAGCATTGCTCGGTTGAACCCACTGATATTGCTATCTCAAGTCAGTTGTCAAGTTTAGATGACAAAAACACAATCCTTGATAAGTTTACTCTACAACCTCAAACTAGGATAGTTTTAGGTAATCGAGACGAATACTGGAGCTTACTACTTGATAAATCATAACGTCCTCGCTAAAGGTTAGAAAGGTTTTTCCTTTCCATGTTTCGTATTTGCCATTTCTATCATATCAATAGTCTATGATGTTATTTATAAGATCCGAAGGTATTCTAGGATTCTTCGCCTTTGCATTAGTCACATCCGTGATAATATGTATAGGTAGAGTATCTTGAATTGTCTCATGAAATGACCTCAACGGTGAACACGTTCATGAAAGCGAACATGTGTTTCTTATGGCATTCCTGAGAACGAGCGGGTCTGTATGAACGCGTTCATGAACGCGTACATACGAGTTCACTGTATTCTCCTGAACTCCAATTGACAGCTCTATGAACGCGTTCATATAAGCCACGGAAAACTTCCAACTTTCATCTTGAAGTTTTCGGGCTAGACATGATTAGTTCTCGGACTCGTCATTACTTGGCCCATGGAATTCAACTACTTAATCCACGCGATGTTCAAACATGATTTGGACCAGAAGTTTCAAACCTTCAATCAAGGTTGAGTCCTCTTTAACTATTGGCCTAGTCAAAAGTTAGAAGAAGATTGAGAATGGGTATTCAAGCTATGGACTTTCCTAGTTCCGGAACTTGCTTGAGCCCTATACAAGGTTGCTTAACTTTTAAGCAAAGCCTCCCTTGGTGATCACTATAAATAGATGAACTTCTGCAAGATACAATCTCAATCCTCTACACATCTGTGTATCCTTGCATAAAGGTTGGTCGTCATCTCGAAGTCCTTTTGGACTACGACTATTGAAAGACTTCACTTGAGGATCGTGAAGCACAAGTCGGAAGTAAAATTCATGATCTTGTATCTTAGGTCGATTGAATATTTTTCAATCTTATCACGACCAAGATTTGATAGAAACTTCGTAAGGTAGATCTTGTATCATAAACCCTAGATGTTCCGTATTGCAGATTCACAAACTAGGTTTAATACTAAGTTCGTCTAGCGTTAGGAGGTAAAGTTGTTTAGGTTAGATCAACAAGCCATATTCAACAAAACAGATTTCCATTAACCTTGACTTTAAGTCTAAAGGAAATCACAATCGTATTCTTGTTTACTTACTTGGATACTTTTAGGCGTCCTGTTAGAGGCAGGGTAGCGCTAGTCTTCACGAAGGGAAGTGGAGCAACTCCTAGGCCTGTAAAGGACGTCAGCTAGGGGAATCAAGTACGTAGGTTTCTTCGGGAGCCAAGAGACGTAGGAGCACATTGGTAGCTGAATTGCTTGTAGGGTTATTTCAGTCTCGATATATTCCAGTCCGAAGTCTGAGAGTAGGCTAGCGTCTGTATACCGTTCATACTAAGGGTGTTCACATCTGGACGAGGTCCCGGGGTTTTTCTGCTAGGTTTGCAGTTTCCTCGTTAACAAAATTCTGGTGTCTTGCATTACTTTTCCCTTCCGCATTATATTGTCTCTGATCTATATAATTGAAGTAATTGCAAGTTTGTTAATTCATAACCTTTGAGTGAATCCATCTCTGTTGAGATCTACAAGAACCTCATTCTTGTTAGGGTTCGGTTCTCTAAACTATACTCAGGTTGTTGTTTGAATATTGATTTGTGAGATCGTTCAAACAACTGTAATCAACTAGGTTCAGGAAATTTTAAAGTTGGTGGTGTATCTCGGTATCCCCTCCTTTTCAAAGAGTATTCAAACTGGACTAAGTCCCGGGGTTTTTCTACGAGTTTGTAGTTTCCTCGTTAAAAAAAATTCTTGTGTGTACTTTACTTTATTTCCGCATTATATTTGACTTGTCATTTATAATTAAAGTATCGTACTTGGTTGTTGACATAGCCTTTCGGATCTTATATTGAATCCCTTGTGTGAATCAATCAGTGACCAAAGAGACATTGTTCTTGAGTTCTTGATTACAGGAACCGTCCAAGGTTTGACTTATAGGTGGAATAAAATAAAAGATTGATGGTGTACTCGGTACCTTCGTCTTTTCAAATCCACTTCATTATATACTTTTACTTATTTATGTTAATAAATTAGTTACACCACCAGATCTTTATAACTATTTGTCGTGATTTGGTTTTCAAAATTTTCATTTGTTGGTTAATATAGTCAAATACTTGTAAGATACGGATAAAAGAAGATTATTGAAATTTCATATTATCATTTCGTTCTAGAAGATTAAGATGAAAATTTATCCAAATTTACCATTTTAGAATTGTTAGTCTCATAATGCTTATGGTGCTCAACACTGGATTCCAGTTATGAAAAGACCGTCACCTATTTTTTATTTTCCACTTCCCTCTCTAGAAAAAAATAGCCTTCGAAGTGGAAACGAGATATATGCGCTCTTTGGAAAAGCACAAATTCGAATATTCTAAGAATATGCACTCTTCCAAAGAGTGCGGCCATGTTGCGCTCTTTCAAAGAACACCCCATAAAGAAACCTAGTTTGATGTTTGAGAATAAAACTCTTGCTTTTTTAATAACCCACTTCTTTTGGTTACTTTTTTTCCCCCGCTTTTTTCTCTTGCTCTCTCCCTGTCTCCAGTCTTTCTCCTGCTACTTCCTCTATTTCAAATTTCCAGTTCTCTAGATTTGTAAAAGAAAAATCGAAAGTTTCATTTTAATCAAGTGTTTATGAACAATACTAGGAGAACTTTATATTTTGTCAGTATGTCACTAAGATGTCTAATTGAATATATGTCTAAATGGGCTAAAAAATCCATAAAATGGGATGTGAAATCAAGATCTTGATGAACAATGTAAAGGTCCAGCTAATAGTTTAATTTGACGACCTTGTCATAAATTAATGCGTCTCCTTCCATGAGAAAATGAGTTATACCATGAATTGAGGCAATAGATATGAAATATTTGAATTGATTTTTGTATCCTCAAGATGAATCAGAGTGATTCAAAAGCACGCGGTAGAGGAGAAGAATAAATTATTGGGCAAAGGTCTAATGAGGAAATAAAATCGTAATCTATGATCATAAAGTTCGATTTCAAATAACGCACATTCCCTTGCTTTGTTTAGGAGACATGCTAGTGTTGAGACGGATAGTTCATCAAATTGAAGAAAGAGAGACAGAGTTTCAGTATATATTGGGAAACCAACTCAAGAAAAGAAGGATTAAATTCTAAATATGGCATGTATGTTGAACTCCCACGAGGGATCTTAATATCCTATCATTGGCTCAGTAACTGACTCACCTGACAGAGTACTTTCTTCATTATGATCATCAGCTCATGCTCAACCAACAAATACAGACCTAGCAGATGCACCCTAGGAAGTTAAATATAGCGCCACTGCGCCATTCTATTAGGCGCATACTCCGGAAACTAAAACTAACCATAATACTTAGTGGCTCTTCCAGATAGCGTGTAACTAGAAGTGGAAGCCAAATTGGAAGAGCCATAAGACTAAAAGTCTAACTAGTTAGGAATCAAAACTGATCCGGAACCGGGCGAATTATCGGTTTCGATTATGGATCCCTAAAACTAGACCGTTCAGAACCAGAACCCACTAAAATAATCGGTTCCAATTCCAATGAATGATTACCGGAACCGATCCATCGACACCCTTTAGTAGCACTTTAATAAGAAAAGACAAGAGGCTACCCTTCACAGACAAACTTACCTATAAAAGATTTTACGTCAGAACGATTGGGGAAATTAGTTTTAGAAACCCTAATAAAATCCTTGTTATTTCCTAATCCAAATTGCGTTCACCTCTATAAATTCTTCTCTGTCTTGGAATTAATCTCTGAAGAAGATGTACAACGGGATTGGGTTAGAGACACCAAGAGGCTCAGGAACAAATGGCTACACACAAACAAACAAATTCCCTGTCAGACCAAACCCTATGAAAGCAGAAAGAAAAGATTTTGAACGTAATCAAGGAACTGGTGGTGGTGTAAAAAGGGCAAACAAAGATATTCTTGAGCATGATAGGAAACGTCAGATTGAACTCAAATTGATTGTATTAGAAGATAAATTGATTGAACAAGGTTATACTGATGATGAGATTTCTATGAAGCTTAATGAAGCAAGAAGAGAATCACTCAAAGAAGTGGAAGAAGCGAAAAAGAGTAAAGTTGGGACTGAGACACAACAAATTGTTGGTAGAAAGGAAAAGCAGATGGAAGTATTAAGGGAAGCTCTTGGGGTGAAGAAAGTGGATGAAAATGTCTAAACCTCGGCAATTGAGGGATTGAAACATGTTTTTTCCCCTCGAGGATGATGATTCGGCACCTGGTAATTCGTTTTTCTTTTACTTTGTGTTTGTCTTGTTATAAGTGTAGCTTTTCGAATCAGCTGTAGTTTACTATCTGTCTATGTGCGAGATGTAATGGAAATTTCCTTTCAATCTTAAACATTGGATTTTGTAGTGGATAATTTCATTTGATTCGAGATAGTTTAAAGTTAACATGTCTGGAAGGGCAGTTCTGCAATCAATATATGATCTATGGGCAGACTTATGTTGAGTTTAACGTTTAAGTAGAATTCGATAGAAATAAGAAAGAAAATTGCTCTCATCGTGTGTGTGTGTGTGCCAAAGAATCTGCATTCGCTAAAGCTGTCTTTGGTCAGATTTAGTTTTAGTCTGAAGTATTGTTGAT
>JAJJMA010012454.1:458-18322 GCA_023529015.1 Papaver nudicaule | reverse complement strand
GAGACAAAACATGACTGATATTAATCGGGAACGGGTTGAAGAAATAATACCAGTATAAGAACCAGCCAGAGAAAAGAGAGATGAGTAGGAGTAAACTTATGGTTTAAGAAAAAGATAAGTCTAGTTTTTATAACCGAATGGATAAAAAAAAGTAAAACTTAACTTTAAAATGGAGCCAAAACACCAGGCGGGAATCATCCCGCTCTTAGAATTTTCGTTTGATTTTCATACCGCCAAAAAAAAAGTTTTTGGATGAAATTTTGTGGAAGGGTTTTTGATCTTCCGAGAAAGTTTCAAGATCTCATTTAACCAAAATGGTTAATTTCCGTAAATAAATTAGAGAGAATATTCGGTGGTTATCTCCATCGGTGGTTATCTCCATTAAGTTTGGGGAATTTGTTTCCCAACATATTGATATTCACTAAATTTTAGCAAGAAATTAGGAGGATCCACAGGAATTTTGAATTTTTGGTTTTCATTCCTCCAAAAAAGTTCTTGGTTGAAATTTCGTGGGTTCTAGATTTCGTGTATCCAACGTGGTTAGCTTCCCTAATTTTTAGATTTCCAGCCAATAATAAATCAGAGAGAATATTGTGGTGGTTATCTCCCTAAATTTGGGGCATTTTTCCCCCCAAAATATTGATATATATATATATATATATATCAATTTTCACTAGAATATAGCAAGAAATTAGGAGGATTATGAATTTTTGGTTTCTAAGCGCAAGACATATGTAATGGACACAACATGTAGCAGGGAGCAAGATAAAAAGGTAGGTCACAAATTTTGGATGAATCTGCATCGGGGTGGGGCTCGTAAATGTGATCGTACACGTTAAATTATACTGCATAGGGGTGGGGCTCGTAAATGTGATCGTACACGTTAAATTATACGAGTACTGGACTAATTTGGTTTTTGTATGCAACAAAATAAAACTCTCTTAACAGCCATACTTGTTGCCAAAAGCATCATAAGAATACTCTAGTAGGAGTAACATGAGAAACATCGTCAAGTTTCGTGATCGTCAAGCAGGATTAATAAGAGAAACATCGATTAGTTTACTTATTCGATGAAGATTATTCCCAACTTGGAATACCCAAGCAGGAATAATAAGAGAAACATCGTCAAATGTCGTGATTCGGCAAGATTCCAAACTTCTAGTCGGAGTATATGAGAAACATCGATTAGTTTCGTACTTTCATCGGTGAAGCTTCCCAACTTCTTGGAATACCCCACTATGAATATTATGAAAAAAATGCTTCAACGAGGATTCCCAACTTCTTGGAATACTCCAGTATGAATATAATATGAGAAACATCATCATTTTTGTGTTTCTCGACTTTTTTGCATACTCCAGTAGGAATAATCGATTAGTTTCGTGCTTCGATAGGTGAAGCTTCCCAACTTCTTGGAATGCCCCACTAGGAATAATATGTGAGAAAAATCTATTATAGTTTGGTGCTTCTATAATATGAGAAACATCGTCATTTTTGTGCTTCTCGACTTTTTTGGATACACCCATAGGAATATATATATGAGAAACATCGTTAATTTAGTGCTTCGACGAAGATTCTCGAATTATTCTGATACTCCAGTAGGAATAATAAAAGATCGTCAGGTTTTGTGCATCTCCGAAGAATCTCGACTTATATACTGTGAGTCAGAAACTTCGTGCGAACACAAAACCACTCCCTAATTTTCCATACTCTACGCCAGTATCTTCCCGGGAACACTGAGCATACCCATTTATGGCAAATCAAAGGTAGAATCTTTAAAGAAACCTTAAACATGTCCAGTTTTTGCAAATTCGAGTAAGAATCTTCGTCTGAACACCAAACCACTCTCTAATTTTCCATACTCTAAGCCAGGATCCTCCAGGGAACACTGAGCCTACCCATTTATGGCAAATTTAAGGTAAAATCTTCAAAATTTAAAGAACTCCGACGATGACTACGACTACTTGTGGACATTATTTCTATTTTTAGAAAATCAAATGTTGTCCAAATGATTGGCTGAATTCCTTTTTTGGAAAGTTGTATGATTGGGTGGGGAAAATCAAATATTATCAATTTACTGTTTTACCCTCATGAGGGTCCACCATGTTATGGTATCTTAGTTTTGTAAACGAATCTTTTTAAGTAATTTCAATACTTTAGTCAACCATAAGTTGGGTCCCACTTGTACTTGAGATGGGTGGTGGTTTAGTAAAAAGTGTACTCCCATAAAAGGATGGCTATTGTGAAAAGGACCTCATTTGCGTAGTTTGCTTGATGTTCATGGAAACAGGAGACCAAGAGTGCCGCCAAGAAGACGACTGTGAATGTATTGCTTTAACCTGACTGAATGAAACTGAAATTTACAGGTCACTTCTGTCAGTGAACAAAGTTATGGGCTGTCCTTCTTGGTGTTGTTAGTAAATTAGTCGGGTGCTGTTAGTTTTCTGTTTTGTTTCTCTCTTGTTTCTCCCTTCTGTCAGTGAACAAATTTGTTTGAAATTTTTGTCTCGAATTTTTGTATCATTGTTTTGTCTGCAACTTTAACTTAAATGTTGGCTGGATTTTGGCTGGTCCTATAATTTTGGCCGGATTTTGCTCCAAAGGCTGAAAATCATATTTACAGTGAAGATAAGTCAACATCAAAAGCTTATCTGTCATCATGATGTAAGCATGAGTAAATTTTTGAATCACATCATTTCCCTCTGAAAATCACTCAATCAAATTAAACATTCAAATTCATAAACTGCAACTTTCCATTAAATCAAACTTTTGATTCAGACTTCATCAAATCTTAAAAAGACAAATTCAATACATAAACTGCAACTTTCCATTAAAGCTTCGAAGGCTATTTACAACCCAAAAAATTAATTACATCAAAAGATCCATTCCATTATAGATCAAAAGCTTAAAAACAACATTCACAAGATATCTCCACTGAACCCCAAAATACCAAAATATCTCCCCTCATATCCATTAACAACTTTCCCAGGTAATTTTTTTGCAGGCTACTTCGCATCATAGCCAATTACCAACATCCATTTCCTTATAACTTCCCCCAAAAACCACTCACTTTCAACCATAAAAACAGAACAAAGTATAAACAAGAGAAAGAGAGAAAGACAAACTACTACCTGCCGTCTCCAAGAGGAATTTTCTTTCAAGCTTCAGTTGAAGCCTCTCTTGAAGATAGATTGCAAAATTTGGATGCATGGCTTCCTGAATTTGGTCTGCTACGAGAAAATTCAATCATCCTCGTCACCGTCTTCATCATCAACATCGCTCATATCCTCGGCACCGTCTTCATCATCACCATCGCTCATATCCTCGGCACTGTCTTCACTTGATTCATCATTTGATTCATCAGAGATCTCATCGTCTTTACTTATCTCACCCAATATATCATAAAAATCCTCAGGATCAATGTACTCATCATCCGAAAAGGCTGGGGTTCCATATCCATTGTTGCTGGGTTTCATCTCTTCATATGTAACTTCCTCACTCTCCTCTTCAGAATCCTCAGTTTCATCTTCCTCCCCTGACAAGCATTCATTCATGGTCCTGGAAAAAATGCATGGGTACTGGTGCTTCTCCTTCCAGTAGAGACGGAATAACCTCTCCCTTTGAAGTTTCTCATTCCTCTTTTCCTCTGAAGTCGTCTTCACTCTCTTCTCTCTGGCATTTGGTGGAACCTCTTCTTCATTATCTTCTTCTGTCTCGCTTCTACGGGTTTTCCAATAAGCATCTGCATCACCACCAGTTTTCTTTATCTTCCGTGCTTCGGCCTTAGTCAGCAACTTCTCAAACTCTGCAGCATTTTCTCTCATTCTCTACAGAAATTGCTCTCTGGATCTCTTTCTTTCAAGCTTTGTTTCAATTTCTGTCAGATTTTTCTCTACATCTCTTACTAGTCTTCGCATCTCGATGACACTGAGACTGAATGCTAATTCTCTCACAAATTTGTAGTAAGTATCATCTTCTCCTCTGGGGTTTGCCATTTAATTTCCTAAATTTTCACCGAATTTTTCTCTCCAAAATCTCAATTGCTCTTGACTAGAGATTTTATAGCCGATCTTATCAAAAGTCGTGTCTCTCTGGAAAACTCTGCACACCCCATGCGTTCCAGCATGCACCATAGCCACATCTCAAGTCTAATCGCTCACTCAACCGTAATTTTTACTCTCTTGAAAACTCTACAATTTTTATTTGCGGTGGTTATCAAAAGTAATTCAGTTTTTCATTGATAGCATATACTACTTGGATTGTCATTACCCGATCAAAAAGATTAAAAAACGCATATGTCATTGTAGTACATTGGTAAAGTCGTTGGATGATGACACCGACGACCTGAGTTCGAAACTCGTCTGCACCGGGGTGGGGGGGATTTTCCTTTATTTCTTTTCCTAGCTACCCGGGCTTGTGGGTAAGTGGGCTTCGTTCCAACTTAAATATAACCTTTACAATTCAAAAAAAAAAAAAAATGAATATGCGAACTCTAAAGTATTAGCACATGATATACACTTGCTAAAACGTAGTATGTGCTGAGCCAGTCCATCTAGTATGAAACATCGGGTCCATACTCATAGTATGCACCCCCTTCCAAAAGATGACACCGAAACCAGTTTCCGCCGGTCAAAAGTCAAGACCATAGTGGTTGCTATATTGTGTCAAATATGCCATCCCTAGATAGCCACAATCTAGGGATGGCTTATGGCACCCTAGTGCTTGCTCTAAGTTATCTAAAAAATCTTCCATTTAAAGTTAAACTGATTGTTATTATAGGATTAGTAATTATGAGAATTAATAAGAAATTTTTAGGATCCTTTTATAAAAGGAATGTGACTTATAGCTTCTTTTTTCTTTTAGGGTTACAAAGGAATAAAGAAAGAAGAGATGGTAAACAAGTTATGTTTTCTTTAATCTTTCACATATTTATTTTAGGGTTACAAAAAAAATTTATAAAAAGAATGTTACTTCTTTTTATTTTAGGCACAGAGGAATATGTTTGCAAAAAAAAACAAAAAAAACAAAAAAAAACGCAGCGAACAAAATTGAATAAAAACAAGAAGCAAAATGGGGTTCGATTAAAGAGCCTAAAATCAGGGGACAAATCTCACAATATCTAATAAATCTAAATTTCTATAACTGATTTATATGTTTGTAGGGTGTTGAGAGTTGGTTTGTAAATAGTATTTCTCAATAACATTATTTTGAAGAGGTATGGTGTGATAGCAATAAGGGGGTGGCTTTTTATGACTAGTAAGCAGGGGGTGGAAACATACAAGAAACCCAACCAAGGCCAGCCTATTTAAGCCATCAAGCAACCTCTACCCACCAGTGTGTGCCAAGAGACCTGAAAAGACACAGAAAACCCGATTAAGTTAAATTGCATGTCACAAAATACTGGTGGCGCTTCATTAAAGGCCTTAATGTTAGTACTTTGACACGTGATAGAAGAGTAGGTATCTAGAAAGGGAAAAAGGTTATGAGAAATGCTAACGTAATGATTTTGCATGAGCAATTGCGTATGGAAATGGTACAGATTATCAGAAAATTTAAATCGGCGTGTCACCACCACACTTAAATGGCCATAAATTAATGACAAAACTTCCCCGACTATAAAGGTTCATAAAGCCAAGAAACTGATTAAAAAAATCCATAATCAGAGAAAATCCCAAATTAGAACAAATATAGGAAACCAGAGAGTGATTGTGAGATGGCCAGCAATTTAGCCAAACCCCAGAATCAAAAAGATGAATCCTCTTAAGCATTAATTGGTACAGCGGATCTGCAACCATTTTTTTTTTACCGAGTGTTTTTTTATGGTCACATTGATGCACATGATCGCAAGTAATTCTCCCTGATCCATGGGTCATGTTTGGACAATTAGGGAAATATTTTACCTTTTCCCAATTAGGCAGTATATTTGCAAAATCCAAAATCACTTTTGGATGTGGAAAGATTTTTAGGTATGTAGTACTAAAGAATATTCTGCCCGATCAAAAAGATGAAAAAAGGTTATCATTAAGTGGTGCCCCACTTCCATCATACTAGCATGTCTTATTAACAGAGGTCATTTTCAGTTAGAGTGGGTAACATTACCTCAAAACTATTCAGGTGATCCTAATGGGTGATCGGGGTTGGATTGATTAGTGATGTTTACATGAACTAGTAGTAGTGATCAAACAAGGGGTAATATATGATTTACTCTAAAAATAGGCTAGGCCAGTAGTGATGTACTTGGGAAACATGACCGTCGTAGACTCTGAATTTGGACTATTGCATGACCGTGCATGTTTAAGACTAGCCGGTTGATTCAACTACAAAAGCCCACATGGAAAGATTGATCAATTCCCAATGCCAAGCATTACCCCTTTCACACTTCATCATTCTCTCTAGCTTGAATTGCAAGATGAGATTAAAACTCAACCAATATAAAATACTCCGTATATGATTGATGATGATTGATCAAGTCCCAGTGCCAAGCATTACCCCTTTGTACGAAAAAAGAGCGAAAAAATGGTATAAGGTCTCGGAATACTCAAGTAGGAATAATATGATACATCGTTAGGTTTCGTGTTTTGGCGAAGATTCCCAACTCATTAGAATATGAATAATATAAGAAACATCTCAAGTTTCGTGCTTCGACGAAGATTCCAAACCTTCAGTATGAATATAATATGAGAAAAATCGATTAGTTTGGTGCTTTGGCGGAAATTTCCAACTTCTTGGAATACTCAAGTAGGTTTAATATGAGAAACATCGTCAGGTTTCGTGTTTCGCCGAAGATTTCCATACTTCTTGGAATACTGAAACATCTTCAAGTTTCGTGCTTTGACGAAGATTCCAAACCTCCAGTATGAATATAATATGAGAAAAATCGATTAGTTTGGTGCTTCGGCGAAAATCTCCAACTTCTTCGAATACTCAAGTAGAAATAATATGAGAAACATCGTCAGGTTTCGTGTTTCGGCGAAGATTCCCAACTTCTTGGAATACGAATAATATGAGAAACATCTTCAAGTTTCGTGCTTCGACAAAGATTCCAAACCTCCAGTATGAATATAATATGAGAAAAATCAATTAGTTTGGTGTTTCAGTGAAGATTCCCAACTTCTTCGAATACTCCATAAGGAATAATATGAGAAAAAATCGTCAGGTTTCGTGTTCCGGCGAAGATTTCCAACTTCTAGAAATACTCCAGTATGAGCAATTGGACGCACTATTCCATGTTTTTTTTATAATTGACAAGATTACCCTTTTGAGCAAGTGGACGAACTATGTTGTCGTATTCGTCAAAAATTAATACTCCCTCCGTCCCACATAAATTGAGCTAGTTCCATTTTCATTTTAGCTTAGACTAATTTATCTAGCTAGGTTAGATATTACTAGTAAATTATCTTTATTAAATACTTATTTTAATTCATATAGGTTATGCCATGGAAAGTATACAATGTTTACAAATAATGATTGGAATTAGTAATTTGTTGTCTAAGTATAAAAAACGAATTGGACTTTCAATTTCGTTCAATCTTTCATTATGATCAAGATTACAGAATTCGATGGTGAATTTGGGCATATTACTTCTTTTATGGAAGCATCATATCTTCACGGAGAGTATCCATCAAGATGGTCCTAAACCGTCAGAAGATTTCAATTCTCCTTTCGATCTACATAAATTTAGTACAGAATTTTGTTTGCGATTTCTTTCGGTTCAAGATTATTGTATTACTCATGTTTTTCGATTTATGGATGTAATTGCATACTCTGTATTATGTAATTATATTTTATTATGAATGAAGTTTGGGGTTTCATCCCCCTCACTCCTTCAAATAAACGGGTAGCTGGCTCAGCTGGTCATCCTCATTCCACAAGAGGTTTGATGCGTTCCATGAGGTTTCGGGTTCGAGTCACAGATGGCGCAATACTGCAGAATTTGACATGGAAGGTAGAGTTAACTTGCCCCCCTTGTGACATAATCAGTCCCCCATCCAGCTTCGGCTTTCTTGGTTGGTTCCTCATGAGGCTCGCTGGTAGGCTAGCACGACAATCTTCTGTAGTAGGGTCCACAATCTGTGTAAATCGAACTCAATAATATGTAAGATTAATTATAATAATAATTAATAATAATAATAATAATAATAATAATAATAACTGCCCTTCTATTGATAGATGGGTAGAATTCTGCTATTCCACACCAGCGAGACTCTACTATGGCCAACATACTCTAGCATCTTCTCAAGGAGTGCAACAAGGCGACACTTTAGGGCCGCTTCTTTTCGCCCTGACATTACACCCTATTGCCTTGCAGGTTGCCCAGCAGTGTAATTTGCATCTACAGGCCTGGTATTTGGACGACGGCACCATAATTGGTGACACCCTTATGGTTTCTAAAGCCTTCAATATCATACAGCAGCAGGGTAGATCAAGAGGTCTTCGCCTTAATGTGCAGAAGACCGAAATATTTTGGCCAACTGTGGACAAGAGAAGCACACAAGAGGGGCTGTTTCCGGCTGCAATTGGAAGACCAGTTCATGGTGTTAAACTACTCGGGGGACCGGTGAGTCTACAACATGAATTCTGCAGTGGTCTTGTCCTCGGCAGAGTTCAGAAAACCATCCAATTAATGGAGGCAATACACACCTTAGATGATCCACAGTGCGAGTTGTTGCTGCTACGCAACTGCACTGGAGTATCTAGGCTATATTTCTCTATGCGCACTACTGCCCCAACTCATGTTCAGGAAGCTCAGAGGGTTTTTGACGACCACCTACAGACTTACCTTCAACAGCTCATTACAGGAGAAGGGCCAGGATATGGGCCACTGCAACATCGTCTAGCTACACTTCCTATCAGAGAAGGGGGACTAGGTATCTACTGTATGCGTGACACTATGCAATACAGCTTTCTAGCTTCTTGCCTACAGACGCAACAGTTGCAGGGTGTTATCCTTAGCCAGTCAGGCGTACCGGCCGTAAGTTCCACTCTACAGCTTGCTAAAGATGCCTTTGTTCAGGTCTGTAGCCTTGATTCTCCACACAGCATCGACGAACCAGCCCCCCATCCAATGCGTGCTTTGGCGGTTCAATACTTTGCTAAGGTGGTGAAAGAAATGCCTACAGAGTACTCTATGACCAGACGAGATCTAATCCTATGGCAAAACAACAAACGCCCTCACACACAGGACTACCTACTTGCTGTGCCTGCCGATGGTTTGGGCCAGACCATGAGCCCAAGACATTTCACTTCCATCCTATGATATAGGCTTGGAATACCTATGTTTGTACAGGACAGCCCATGTTTGTGCTGCGGGAGGAGCATGGATGTTTTCGGCGATCATGCAGTCCATTGTGCGTCTGAAGTTGGGCTGAAACACCGCCACAACATCGTCAGAGACACCTTTGGGGACATTTGTTTTAAGGCTGGAGTACCATACAAGATTGAAGCTGCCTTGGGTTTCCTCGCTGATGAAGGTCGTAGTTCAAGGCCGGCAGATATCTTAGTCTATAATTGGGACAATGGGCATGATACATGCCTCGATGTCACAGTGGTTTCCCCTTTCGCAGGTGTTGGTGTGCAGGGCTACACCCCTGGTGTCGCTCTTACTAAAGCTATCGAGCAAAAGCGCAGCAAATACTTGGAAGTATGTAGAGCCAATGGTTACAGTTTTGGAGCTCTTGCCTTTACTACCTTGGGTGAACTTGGAGAGGAAACAGTGGAGTTTTTGAAGCGACTGAAGAATTTCATGTCTAGGCATAACGCGTCAATGAATGTAGGAAATTATCTCTTCATTAGAATAGGTTTCGCTATTCAGAAAGGGATTGGGACCCAGCTTGTAGCTAGGCTCCCATCTGGCAATGTACAAGACTAAGTTTCTTTGTTTTCTAATAAAGTGCCGTTTTATAATAATAATAATAATAATAATAATTGTTTAAAAAAAAAACGAAAAGGCTACATGTTGTGGCCTCCTTATTTCTTGCTATATTCTAGTCAAAATTGATATTTTGGTGGGAAAAAATATCGATATTTTGGTGGGGGGAAATGCCCCAAATTTATGGAGATAACCACCACAATATTCTCTCTGATTTATTATTGGCTAGAAATCTAAAAATTCGGGAAACTAACCACGTTGGATACACGAAATCTAGAACTTTGAGCAAAGAAAAATCTAAAACACAAATGTTGAAAACTTGTATCTCAATTCCATTCACTAATCATCAAATTTGTTATTACAAAAAAAAATCATTTAACTATCATTAATACTCTTAAACATACTCCTAACATAAGAATCCCTTTTTCTCTCCAATCTTCATTCATTATCATCATCAACATCATCATCACCGGTTTCCAGTGCCCGTCGTAGGGTGTCTTGAATCATATTCACTTGGTCTCGAAGTTGATGCACTTGTCGAAAAAGGACGATAACATCACGGTCAGAAGGACAGCTGCATCGACCCGCCCCACGAACCAATTCCACGAGATGTTCATTAACATGAATCGTTGTAGACTCCCGCTCCCGCAAGCGATAATAATGTGCTCGCTTCCTCATGCAGATTATAAACAACCCAAGTCTAGGTTAAATAACTACTGAATCGATCCTAAAATCATTTCTAGAACATTCTTGACGGAATTGCATTGGACATCTTTAGAACCAATTGCAAAATACTGGAAACAATAAGATATGCAGTTCATTTTCTTTGAAAAAGTGATTAATATTCTCGATCAAAAAAAAAGTGATTAGTATAAAACAGCATATGACCTTAAATAGGAAAAATTGAACTAGCAAACGTGTATCTCGCACGAGCATAAAAAGTAAATTAGATAAAGGTTATCAGCTCATTCCATATCTCGGATTATTCTATTGTCGCTTTTAGATATGATGAAGATCCTTAAGAAATAGGGGACTCAAGGGATTTTAGATATGATTTGTTAAGTTTGTTATGTTAGGAATTTTTGATAAAGATTATACACTCAGTCCATATCTCTCATTATCTTTATTGTCGGTTTTAGATATGATGAAGATCCTTAAAAAAGATGAGTCAAGGGATGTTAGATATGATTTGTTAAGTTTGTTATGTTTGGAGATTATGTGTATCGATATATACTCTTATATATATTCTCATTCTATCTCGTATTCTCCTTGCAGCCGCTTTTAATAAAAATAAAAATTACGAGTCAAATAAAAATGGTTTGTCCGCGTGTATGAACATATATTTAGAGATATGGAATTTGACGTATTTGGTTGATTTGAAGATGTGAAATACCAGAAAATTAGGTAAATGATGTGAACCTAAGAAAATTAGGGTTTCCATTAATAAATAAATAGTGATTCAAGACGTAGAAAATATCACACCACCATACACCCAAGAAATCGTGAGTCACAAAAATGAGTTCAGACATCCCAAGAAGGCCAAGGCTTGTAAGGCTAGAACCAAAAAGGTTAAGGATCACCATTACCATCAATGGTGTTGCTCCGGTTCCTAGTATACCGGTTAGTGCTGAAGTTCATACTGATGTTGGCAATGGGTCTATCCCTAAAGCTGTTGATATTGGTGGTGATGAAGATATGGTTCCTGTAAAAACAAATATTCCTGCTGAAGTTCATATTGATGTACCTGATGTTCCTGAGAATGCCCACGTGATTGACCATAACGTTGTTGCTAGTATACCGGTTAGTGCTGAATTTCATACTGATGTTGGCAATGGGTCTATCCCTAAAGCTGTTGATATTGGTGGTGATGAAGATATGGTTCCTGTAAAAACAACCATTCCTGCTGAAGTTCATATTGATGTTCCTGAGAATGCCCATGTGATTGACCATAACGTTGTTGCTGGTGTTGAGATTGTTGCCGATGCTCCCATTCCTGTGAATGAGAATAAGCCTTCTGATGATGTTGTGCCTGGAATACCGGTAATACCCGAGCAGCCAATACCTATAAAAGAGATAAGTAGTGGAACTACACCCAAAGTTCCACCAGAGCCCGCCATGAAAAGAAGTTTTTGGATGATTGAATAGACAATTTTTTTTTTATGTTTTGATTATGTTTCTAGATATTTTTTGTTTGGTTGAAAACCAGCCATCCTTGTTTTCGTTTTCCCTTGCTATTTTGTTTAGGTGAATGATGAATAAGTAGAAAAATTATATGTTCTTGGAGGTGCTCATTCGTTTCAATATATACGATTGTTTTTCTTGCTTACTTAACCGCTTCACTCGTATTAATCAACTTTTAGTTGTATTGAGTCAACATTGTTACCACGATTCAAGCATTCTTAATGTTTCCATACATTTCAATGTTTCATATGCTTAATTTCTGTCAAAACATTACTTATTCATTTGTAGCAAAAACTATTTATTATGGTGTTGCCCATTAACATGTCCCATGAGTTTGAGATATACTAAGATTACTCCTACTTCAAATTAAACCAATCTCGGGCCAGGAATTTCAATAATTAAAAATCTTATTGTAAGGATTCCACAAACCATTACATTTCATTACTAGTATCAGTTAAGTAACCATAATCTCTACCTTCGTCGTTGTCATCCTCCAAATCATCATTATCCTCCAAATCATCATTATCAGAGTCCTCTGAATTTTCCATTTCCTCATAGTCTTCCTCTCCATTCCAGTTTGAGTGTATCTGTTTTGGCTTGCGTAGATTCAGCCAAAGAGTCCCACCAGCCTTTTTCCGAAGAAACTTCTTGTATAATTTATCCTCTTCTTCCTTTGATTTTTGTATGGCGGCCTTCCACAATTCATACTCAGGTCTATTCTCTTGCCTTTTTCTCGCTTCAATCTCTCTCAGGAAGAACCCTACCAAAGATTCAAGTTTTTCTCTCGACAATTTTTGTGATAAAAAACGAATATTATCATAACTTAGTTTTGTTTTCTTCTTGCTAACTTCTCCTTTTGCCATTTTCCTCTAGGGTTTTAGGTATCACTCTATTTTCTTAGATTTTTTTTCTTCGGTTTATCTTGGGAGGAAATGATGAAGTTGTGTAGGTGTTTTTGTCCCTTTTATGCAGAAATTAGGGTTATCAGTTCCATTAAAAAAAAAAAGGGTTATCACCAATTAACCGCCCTACATGCCATCGTTCGAATTTAGTAACCGCTTCATATGGTCTGGACCACAAGGGATGTACTGAGCCACTATAGGCATTTTCGAAGATAAAATATATATCATGCCAAAAGATATTTGTATTTAAAAAAATGGCATGCCAAAAATAATTAGATACTTCTGTCTAATTCCCAATTAGATGCTTTTAGAGTAGAAGATTTTGTGAGAAAATATATATACATCATTCCATTATTTTTATGAAATTTATATATAGTCAAAAATGCCAAAAAAAAGGCCAATTACATCCAAAATAAATTCATTACAAGTATCCCTTGCCAACATACATAATTATCTATTTTAAGACTTTCATTGTGAGTATCCCTTGCCAACATAATTACCACCCTATACCTAGCCTAATTAGTAGTAGTAGCTGGTTATATATGTAGCCATCAAGACCATCCTGGTTGCAAGAGATGTGCAACTCATTATAATTTTGGGCGTATTGTGAAGATAGTGATTCATTTATGTAAGGTAGTACATGGTATAGCTTTGTCCGTGTTTGTGCATAAAACTATCCTGGTCTTACGTCACTAACTTATGTGATATATATAGTATCGAGTCTTCGGATTCTCCTAATATAAAGGTGTAACATTCATTAAGATCTTATATAGCTGAGAACACTAAGCTACTTCTTTAAAGTATTCACTGATCATTCATATAAAGGTGGTAATCATAATACAATATACATGTTTTAGTCTTAAATGACTTTGAGTAAGGTTACAAGATGATGTTGGTAAAGATAAATTACACTCAGCTCACTATTAAGTTCCTATCACTCCTTCTTGTACCCAAAAATCCCTCCTCAACCCATCATACTGAGCCGAGTATTTATAGGGGTCATGAGGCGGTTCCCAGATATTCACGTTCACACCTGATGGGGTCCTCCTTCCTTCTTTCAGTAGTGCGGCTTTCTTCTCTTAGCCTGCGATCTTCCACGTACTCACTACTGTAGTCTCTTTCCGTGCGAGACCTTCTCTTCTTTCCATCGCTAAGAACTTGACACACGTCCCTTGACTCCTGACTTGTACCGACTGCGCATTTAATGAAAGTGGTTGGATGTCCCTTACTCCCTACAGCTGTCTTCAAGATACTTGTCCCATCAGTAGGATCGTGGTTGCTTCTCAGCCCTTCATCCGTATTCTCTTTTAAGATGAACGGTAGGATCTTCTGATCTTACTCACTCCTTTGCTCGCTCCTTCCTTATCTTACTTCCACTTCTCAGATGCTTACACGTGGACGGTGAGTACTTTGCACCAACAATTTGCCCCTGTCGGTTCGTATTCGGGTTTGGGTTGCCCCAAAGGTAGAATTGTACCGATAATTCTTTCCCCCTTTACTCCCACGTTGCATTTGACTCCTTGGAATTCGCGCCGGTTACATTCTTTTGATTTTATCCTTCATTTAAAACCGAAAACTGCTATGCTTCTTTACTTCTCATTCTCTTTTCCTGCTTTTTTCATTCTCTGAGCATTACTCATCCTTTAGTACTAGGAAAATCTTCTTTTTTGTTTTCTTCTTCTTCAAAGCTCTTTTCTCTTGACAGCGACGCTGGTACCTGTTACAGTCTTTAACGTGTGATGGTAAGTTTTTTTCATTTTGTTCCTCTTGTTCATATGTTTCTTTAGTCTGATGCATGACTTATATAACAGGGTTTTAGTTGAATCTAAAATTCTTTGAGTGACAGAGAACGTTGGCAATTTTTAAAGAGTCTTGTTAAGCTTTATACGGAAATCACGATTCTAATTATCGCATGTGTATGATTTAGGGTTAGGGTTTGTAACTACTTTCTCCTTTGTTTGTGATTTTGCTGGTATTGGGCTTCTTTATGATATGATCTTCTTGATTCATTGATACTGATATGAACAATCTTGCAGTATTTCTCACATTCGTTGCTCTTGCTATCGTGCCTTGAATTATCTTGCGTGATATGGTACTCATTTTCCTGTGACTTACCATCATAATAGAGAACATACTTACAAAAAAGTATATATACTTTGCCCCTGTTCTCTGTTGTGATGGTTGTCTCATGGAAATGATGCGTTTTCTTTTTCGTAGAAGTGAGATCATGCAATTTTTAGCATTCTTGCCCCCATTGTTCCACTGTTTCTGAACTTACCCTATTTATCATCTTTGTGTGATTGCTGAGTTGTTGGGTTTCGATGGTTTTCCGCCTCCCTTTCTTTATTTTGTGAATATATGTTGCCCCATTACTTGGGTAAGATCATTCTATTGAGTATCATCATTTGACTGGGGTCTTTAATGCATTTGAAGTCCCATTATTTATGTGAGAATATATTGTTGAATCGCAATATTGATGCTGAACTCAAATATTTTGGTGAGCACGTATGTGAGCTCAAAGTATTAATGCCCCATTCTTTATGTGAGAACATCATATTATAACATCGATGTCTCACTCTTTCTGTGATGACTCAGATATTTTGGTGAGCACGTATGGGGGCTCAAAGTATTGATGCCCCACTCTTTAAGTGAGAACCTTTTATTATAATATCGATGCCCCACTCTTTAAGTGTGAACATTTAATTGTAACATCGATGCCCCACTCTTTTTGTGAGAACACCGTATTTATATCTTGATATCCCACTCTTTTTATGAGTGCTTTTTAATAAATACTTGTTTGACTCGACTTTCTCTTGTTTTCAGCAATGTCTTCTCTGAATAAAGATGGTATTAAGGAGCCAAGAAAGCTCAGGTCTGCTATAACTGGTCCCTCCGAATCTGCCCAGGATGATGCTGAGGGCAGTCCTGTTAATCCTAGAGTTGTGAAAACCGTAGCCACTTCTAGTTCGGGAAAAGAGCTTGCCACCCTTCGCAGCAAAAGGAAATCTCAGAAAGCAGCTCCTCCTAGTTCTCCTACTCCTCAGTACTCTCCCAAAGCGCAGTCACCTAAATCTCACTCTCCATTCCCTGAGCTACCTCCTCAAGGATCTGAGAATGAGAACAAAAAGAAAAAGTCTAGGCTGGATTTTCCTTGTAACAGTTATAAGGATATTGATCTTGAAGACTTTAAAAGGCGTCATCATCTTGAAGGATTTGAAGTTCGTTTCTTTGATCCTAATCAAGGGGATCGTCTTACATATGATATGATAAAGAATTATCCTTATGATTCTCAGCATCTCTTGACAACGGTTGGGGCTTTTGAGGCTGGCATGCGTCTTCCTCTCTATGAAAATGGCGATACCTTTTTCTATGACGTTCTGGCTAATAGGAATAGGCCTAAGAAAGGCAAAGCTTCTTATTCTCGTCCTGTATTTATTTACAATGGTAACTGGTGGAGGATTCTTGGTGAGTGCCGACTTCGCTCTAGGGGTCTCAGCAAAATGAAGTCTTACAAGCCTGACATTAAGCAGAAAAAACTGTACACATATGAAAATTTTAACAAAACCTATGGTGATTTCATGGCTCCTAGCAACAGAGTTAAATGGAGCATTGGGCCCAAGCGTCTTCATCGTAAGAGGGGTGAAGTACGTCTCTTAGAGGAACTTGAGTCACTTATTGTTCCTGGTACTGAGAACGATGATGAACCCACTCCTTTGCCTGCTTCTGACATTTTGCGTAAGACTCATGACTTCAAATGGGATTCCAATCCTATAGAGATAATTGGTCCGTGGGCCTGGGGCTGGCAATGGAACGACAAGTCTCGTACTGGGCCTCCCAGAGAATGTCATCCCGATCGTTATGGAGATTATTGTCCTTGGGCTTTTAACTTCACTGGTTTTAGCTTTGATTATGCTCAGGTGAGAGATATAGCTGAATTCTTCTTACAAAATTATTGCCTGATACTTAATTTTTCATAGTAAGGACTTTTCTTGCATCCTTTTTATAGGCCTCTCCCGAAGGAGCTGAGACTGCTTCTGAAGTTGGTGAAGTAGAGGAAGGTGATGATATTGAAACTGGCAAGGTACGTGTTATTTGTAATTTCATGGGTACTTATTTTCCCTTATCTATTATCATGCCCCTAACACGTACTTTGCCTGACTTGTGCCATAGGCTTCTAAAAAAGCTAAATTGTCTCCCCCTCTTGATGATGAAGTCGATAGTCCTGAAAATGTAGATGAAGAAGGTGGTGGAGAAACTCAAGACCAAGATTTTCGTATTGACTTAGTGGGTCAGTCTCAGCATAAAGTGAAACAATCACTTCTGGAATCTACTTATCGTGAGGGCGATTTATCTGAAGGCCGATTTGAAAGCATATTCTTGAATGATGAGGAAAGTGAAGGTACTGATGCTGAGAAAAGGCGTCCCAAAGATGTCAAGAATCCTTCCCCTGCTCGCACGACTGGTGAATTCTCCTTTGGAAAAGGGTTTGGTAATCTTGGTGGTACGGCCTCGAGCACTCAGTCAGTCGGGATTCCTAGTATGCTGTCTTCTCTGCCTAGAGCTTCTTCTCCTGTCTTGGGATGGAGTCTTAAAGCGGCTTTGAGTAATGCTGCCCAGACATCTAGCGAGACTCTCAATGTTGAGGCTCAAGCTCAAGTCACTATTGAGGTTGAAACTGAAGGACAAAGGGTTGAATCTAATGCTGAGATTCTGGAATCCATAAAGCAATCATTGGAAAGTCCACTTCGATTAATGGCACCTGGTTCTCATGATTCCCGAGGGAAAGCTGCACTTTTTGATTTTGAGGGTATTGATCTTTCAAGTGATAACGCCATTTTCCATTGGGGTCTCGACCGTGGTTATTTTTCTGGGCCTTCTGCTACTTCAAGTACCAATGATTCGGGTGTTGAGGCAGC